>SNQJ01S0078863.1:41680-52924 GCA_010110895.2 Picea sitchensis
GAACCTAGGCATTGTGCCTCCAAGGACACACTAAGTGAGTTGGACTTTGCTCACGTTTGCAAGTGTGTATTAGGACGGCAACAGCAGTTTGATATAAGATGCTATGATTGTTGTGGAGACTGTATGTCTCTGGACAGCAGCTATATGCTACTGTGGTAGATGTGATCCACTGGTAGTGACCATGTGTCACTGGTTAGTAGTCGTGTGCTACTAGGAGTGGTTGTGTACCACTAGATAGTAGTTGTATACTATTATGAATAGACACAGTTGTGTTCTATTGGATGGCATTATTCTGATTGCCATGGAGACTATCTAGTTGGATAGTGATGATGGTGCTCGTGATTTGATCATGAAATAGCCTGTGTAGCTATGATGATTGTTAAAATTAAGCAGCTGCAAGAGCCATTCTCCGGGGGGATGGCAAAGACCCTAGCTGAGATCTAGGGCCCCCAGTACACTCCTAAGGTTTTTGGTCTGGGACCAAGAAGTGAGAGCCATGGAAAAAGACCCTAGTGAGAACCCCCAGTGTATTGTTGGGGTTCTTGGTCAAGGACCAAGCAGTTTGATGATGTAAGTCCCTAGATGTGTTCTAGGGCCCCTGGATGTGTTCCAGGAAATCCTTGCTCGGTGCTTGGATTGATCCTTGGTTGTGTACCTTGGTGGATAAGACCCTAGTGGTGATTTAGGGCCCCCAGATGTGTTCTGGGGTATCCTGGTCTGGAACCAGGCAGTTCTTGGTTAAGTACCAAGACGAGATATGTGTGATCTTCTTCTCTCCCGGGATGGTCCATGAGACCTTGTAATATTCCCAAGCCAAGATGCCAAGAACATTGCGTTTTTCATTGATTTTTATGGGTTTTCTGGTTGTGGCATTTTGCCAAACACTTTGTTGATTTTGATCTTTTAGGTTGCGCTAGGGTTTATACTGATGATTTTAATGTGTGTTTGCAACAATAATCTAAAGATATAGCAATGGAACATACCTCAACAAGATACAAGATCAGCGACACAAGGAATAACCAAAAATACCTCAGATCCGATTTTATTCATAGTAGTAGAAGATCTTGATACAGTAGAGATCTGGAACAATATAGTTGATAACTCATAACAAAATGACAATAACCCAAGAAGAGATGATACAAGCCTCCAAAGGCCAACTAGCTGCAGAAGATGAATGACAAACTGAGATCTTTGCCCACTGATGGACCAAACCCTCAAACTGGGAGAGTTGCACACTAGTTCCTGGTTGTAGCTCTATGGAGATTTCGGCCCTCTTCCACCTTCACTCCAATCCACCTCAAAACACCTGAGAAGAGTAGATCTGAGATCTCAAAACACTATAGGATGTTGATGATTGCAGCTATGTGAGACATTCTCCAGCTTACAAACCTGTGAGATGTTGACCATTGCAGCTATGTGAGACTTTCTCCAGCTTATAAACCTGAGAGAAAGNAAACTGGGAGAGTTGCACACTAGTTCCTGGTTGTAGCTCTATGGAGATTTCGGCCCTCTTCCACCTTCACTCCAATCCACCTCAAAACACCTGAGAAGAGTAGATCTGAGATCTCAAAACACTATAGGATGTTGATGATTGCAACTATGTGAGACATTCTCCAGCTTACAAACCTGTGAGATGTTGACCATTGCAGCTATGTGAGACTTTCTCCAGCTTATAAACCTGAGAGAAAGCCCCTAAGAAGGGTACGTGATTCCTATCTGAGACAGAGCTGGAACGTAGGGATGACCTCCTCCATTCAGAGAGTTGAGAAGAACTCCAGATGATTATCCTGTGGGAAAGGCGATCTGCAGAGTTGGACGTGCCTGTGGCTGAGCACAAGGTGAACGTGTCAAATCCCAAAGTGTTGGGTGCATCATCATGAGAACGGAAATGAAGATGATGTATTAGCCTCCTCTGAGTAGAAGAGTTGACGAGAAACTCCAAATGACTCTCATGTGTGATGCAGTGGGAAAGAAGATCTGTTGAGTGGACGTGCCTGTGGACGAGCATAGGTGAATGTGTGAAGAATTGGTTCTTCTGTGTAATGCAGTGAGCCAGAGATATGGACATCCCTATGGATGTGCCCCTAGTGGATAAGCACTAGTGGGTGTATCAGATCCCTTGCTATATTGTTCAAGAGTCGGACCTGCCTGTAACCCTAATTGTAATGTAAAGGGTACAGGGCAGCCCCACCTTAATGTGATTAGTAATAAATGTAAAAGATAATTAATCTAGTTAATATTAATTATAATGTGACTTAGAGAGGTCAGCCCTGTTGTGCCAATAGACACTTTTGTTGATAGGACAAGTCTAATATAAGTAAAGGAAGATTCCCCATTGTGGAATCATATCCTCCACACAAGTTTGGAAATTTTAGCAAGTACATCCTCTTGGGAAAAGTGCGCACCTCTCTTGGGCGCTAGTCTTCTAGGGTTTGAGCACCCTCTTGTGTGCTAAGTCTTATTGGTGATGAAGGTCTTTCTCTTGAAGAATATAGCAAAGGATTTGGCTGGGTTTTCTTCCCTTATTGAGAAGGGTTTCCGAGGATACTTCTTGTGTTCTTGTGCATGATGTTTCTTCTTGTGATTTTGGTTGCTGCAACATTCTTGTTTATGGTTAAGACAAATGCAAAATTGAAATGAACCACATGCTTAACCTAGCTTATTGAAAAATCAACATAGGAGGGTTCCTTTGTTGAAGAATGGAGTTGTGTCCCCCACATGAATAGATCCTCTTCAGGAATTGCGCACTTCCCTAGGGGGAATCATGGCATGTTCATAATAAATCATATCTCAGGCCAAACACACCACAAGTAAACCAAGAAAGGCGCTATGGCCTCTACCATGCTAACTCAACAGACAAACCCCTTGAATCTCCTTCTCCTTGCCCAAATCGAGTGGATCTAGTTCCTATAGTGCCCCTCCTGCTGGAAACCCTCAATGGTGCGCACCACTTCCTTTCTGTACCTGTGGCTGATGTAGAATCCACCTGTGATTGAATAGATCTGATTTAGAATGGTGAGGGAGGAATCTTTCACCTCCGTGACCAAGCTTGGACCAAGTTGGGTGGGATCTTTCACCACCGAGTTGATCTCTAGGGTTTGTTAAGTCAAAACCCTCAAAACCCCCAAGTGCATGGGCTCACTAGCAAGAAGCTAGATCTCAAAACTAATAAACAACATAATGAGAGAATAGAGGCCCCTATCTCTCTTTTATCCCCCCTGCTCACCTTGTCTCTCCAAGTGACTTTTACTTTATTTAATTATTAAGTAATTAATTAAATCACTTTAATTAATTAATTAACCATTTTATCTCTAAAAAGTGGTTTATCTCTCCTTGTGGCTTCTCTGGCCACTGAAAGTCACTTCTCATCATCCTATCCAGTAGTGTTATTCCTCCCGATTCCGATGAGCTATTACACTAAGAGGTTCCTCCAAGTATTATGCCCAATATGACCTCCTTAGTGAATATAATTAACATATAGCCCAAAATAACTCAAAATTACGGAAATCATCGGAATGCAACGGAACCAAAGCCAAGTTGTGCGGAATGGATCATGATGATGAAAGAAGATGAGCGATGCAAGTCGGGCCCAATAAAACCCCTCAATAGCTCCTGTGCTCGCTATCACCCCTGTCTGGCTACTCTAGTCCTCATAACACTCTGTAATATAATGATGTCCCAAAGTGGGGACATTACAGACCTAGGAGCAGTTAAGAAGAAGGACATGATCACATCATTGACCTTCCTATTATGCTGGGATGATAAAAGCTTATAAGTTATCATGAGACTTATGTGGACATTTTTCCATTGAACAACCCCCCCTTGCTTGAGCCACGTCCTCCTTAATGTTATGTGGTTTGGTTCTTTGCTAGCCGCCTTGACCTTGGTTCTCCCCTCCTTCACTTGTTGACTTTCTAATTAATATTTTATGAATTAAAATATTAATTATTTTAATTTGTTTTATTGTTGGGTTTTAATTTAACCCTAAAGATAGGGTTAGTTTAATTAACCCTAAAGATAGGGTTAGTTTAATTAACCCTAACCTCTACCTAAACTATAAAAGGGGACCTCTCCTGCTCTCTCACTCACTCAATCATTCTTCCTCCATCTTTCACTTGGTCTGATTTTTGTTGCGGTCTCTCATTGTTTCAGTTTGATATTTTGTTGCGGCCTCCTTGGATAGACCTTTGTTGGGTGCGGCCTCCTTGGGATTTTCTCACTTGCTGGTTTGGGGGTACGGCTTCTCTCCTTATGCTGGTGTAGGGTGCGGCTACCTTGGTTCTGGTTTCCTCTTGTTGTCTAGTGGTGCAACCCTCTCCTGGCTGGTTCCTCTTGCTGATGTGAGGGTGCGGCCCTCTCTTGGTTGACCCCTTTTGCTGGTACAGTGGTGCGGCCCTCCTCTTGGGGCAGTCCCTTGATGGTTTAGGGTTGCGGCCCCCTTCTCTCCTCCTCTCCAGCCTGTCGCCACCTTCTTTGTTGGTGTCTTCCCTCCTCCTGTTGCTGCTGATATCTTTTCTAGTCTACTGCTGATATTTTTGTGTTGATGTTGTCACCTGTGCATGGTACCTAGTCTACAGCGTTTAGGGTTTTTTTGAGACAGCCCTAAATCTTCCTTTTGTTGTAGCAGTCCCCCCTCTTGGACAGATTTTTGTTAGGGATGCTAGTGGCTCTTCTTCCAGCCTCTAGTTTGGACTGTGGTGTCCTTGCTTCAGCCTTCCTTTTGATGATTGGTTTGCTGGTTGGTTTTCTTATCTACCTAAAGTTCTACTTGGCAAAAATTGTTCACATAGATCATGATGAGATCTACCCCTGAGGGTTGGATCCATGACCATTATAGTTTTTTCTGAGCATACAGAAAAGAGGACAACAGCAAACACATCAGGTAAATTGATCTTGTCTTCGGTATGGCTTCATCTTCAGTCAAAGCAGAAGATAGGCTTGAAGGGGCTTCAAACTTCAATGCCTGGAAGGCTAGGGTTTTTAATATCCTAGAAGAAGGTGACTTGGATGAGTTGGTTACCAGGGTAATAGAAGAACCTACTTCAAATGCAGGAAGAGTAGCCTATAAGAAGAGGCAGGCCAAAGCCAAGAGGGTCATTTTTGACTCAATTAAAGACAGCATGATGCCTCTTATTGCTCATCTAAGGACAACTAAGGAATGCTTTGATGCCCTAGCAAATCTATATGAAAAGAAGGCCCCAACTCAGAATAGGATTTTGAAGAAACAACTACATACATTAAAGATGGGAAAGGATGAAATTATTTCTACCTTCTTTTCCAAAATTGCCCAAACAAGAGATCAACTTGCAGCAATTGGAGTTGCAATGGATGATGATGACCTTGTACAAACAGCAGTAGATGGTCTTCCTGACTCATGGGAGACATTTCTCTCATCAGTCAATGGAAGAGAAGTTCAACCCAACTTCGAGAGATTATGGCATGATTGCCTCGAAGAAGAGGGTAGACTTAAAAGCAGAAATGAACCCTCAACGGTGAAAGACCATGCTCTTTCAGTCAAAGCCAAGAAATGGAAGAAATTTCCTCAGCACAAAGGCAAAGGTAAGAAACTCCAAGGTAAGCACTCCCACTTTCACTCTCATTTGTCTAAAGTAAGATGCTTTAACTGTAAAAGGCTGGGTCATTATGAAAAATATTGCAAGAACCCTCCTTCACAGCAGAAATGGAGAGGCGGGTTCCTCGCTTCAGTTGCAACTGAGGAAGAAGAGCCTCAAAGAAGGAGAACCAGAGTTGCTACTAAAGAACAAGAACAGCACAGAGAAAGTTATCTTGTTTCAACTCTCTCTGGCACTGTCACCAAATCGGAAGAAATTTGGTTAGTGGACAGCAGGGCATCCAAGCACATGACAGGCTTCAAACAGAACCTTGTGAACTATCGAGATAAGAAGTTCAATGTGAAGGTAGAATTGGGTGATGATGGCACCTATGCCATCAAAGGATTTGGATCAACATCTTTTCAGCTTCAGTCAGGTAATGTATTTCATATTGAAGAAATTCTTTATGTTCCTGGATTAAAGAAAAATCTTATCTCAGTTGCAGTTCTAGAAAGTAAAGGGTACCCGGTAGCCTTCTCCAAAGGAAAGGATCTTATGTGGCCCTCAAATGAAAGTATGAGCTCAACCATGATAATCGGAGCTCAAAAAGGTGGACTTTACAAAGTCATTGGTCAAGTTATTCAAGCATGAGCTCATGAGATGATCAACCCCTGCGAACTATGGCACAGAAGGTTTGGACGTCTCGATTCTCAACTATAATGCTCTCCCAGGTTTGCAAAAGATGGTAACAGGTATGCCAGTTTTTCCTTTTGAGCATGATAGTATTTGTAGAGGATGTGCTCTTGGTAAAAATACAAAGAAAGCTTACCCTCACAGTAATAGAAAAACAAATGGTATATTAGATCTTATTTATTCTGATCTTTGTGGACCTATGACTGCTCCGTCCATGAATGGTTGTCTTTATTATATCATTTTTATTGATGATTGTTCTCGTAAAACTTGGATTTATTTTTTGAAAACTAAAGATGAATCTTTCACTAAATTTCAGGATTTTAAGAATCTTGTTGAGAATCAGACAGGTAGACACATCTGTGTTTTCATAACAAACAATGGAAAAAATTTGACTCCCACAAGTATGATGATCTTTGTCGGACTTCCGAGATTAAGAGGGAGTTGATTGTGCTTTATAATCCTCAGCAGAATGGGGTTGCAGAAAGAAAGAACAGGACAATTTATGAAGCAGCCAGAGCCATGATGCATGATCAGAATCTTCCATTGTCTCTTTGGAACAAAGCTGCAAGCATTGCAGTCTATATTCAAAACAGGTGTCCTCATAAAGCCTTGGAAGAGAAAACTCCAGAAGAAGTCTTCACCGATAAGAAGCCTTCAGTTGACCATTTGAGAATCATTGGTAGTCATGTTTATATTCATGTACCAAAAGAAAAGAGGACTAAGTTAGAGCCCTCTGGAAAGAAAGGAACTTTTGTGGGTTACAGTGAAACCTCAAAAGCATATCAAATCTATATACCAAGGCAAAAGTTCATAGAGGTCAGCAGAGATGTGACCTTCCATGAGGAAGCAGCCTTTCGTCGTTCCAAAGAACTTCCATGTGATACAGAGGAGCAGGAAGCTCCATCTCCAAAACCTTCAGATTCACCACTTTTCAAATGAGCAGAGGTAGGAGGCCAGAGAGCCTTCAGTGGATCCCATAAGGGATTATGTTGAGTTTCCCTTAGAGAAACCTCCTGTCAAAAGGAAGCCAGCATGGTGCCGTGAAATTTTAAAATAAGCAGAAAAGCATGCAGCACCTAAAGGTACCTTCAGAGAAAGAAGGAAACAAAATAAATACTCAGGTTTGATAGCTCAGTTGAATCTTGTGATTGACTCAGAACTTTCCACTTTTGATGAGGCTGCCAAACATAAAGTGTGGAAGGATGCCATGATAGAAAAGTACGAGTCAATATTGAAGAATGATGTATGGGAAGTGGTCCCAAGACCTCAAGGAAAATCAGTAGTAACCTCTAAATGGATTTACAAAATAAAGCATGCAGCAGATGACAGTATTGAAAAATTCAAAGCTAGATTTTTGGCTTGTGGTTTCTCTCTTGCTTTAGTTTTTGATTGGAAGCTTCACCAAATGGATGTTAAGACTATCTTTCTTAATGGTGAAGTTGAGCAAGAGGTTTTTATCAAGCAACCTGAGGGTTTCGTGATCCATGAGAAAGAATCTCATCTCTGTAAACTCAAGAAAGCCTTGTATGGATTGAAACAACCTCCGAGAGCTTGGTATGAAAGAATTGACAGTTTTCTTCAGAGTCTTGGGTTCTCCAAGAATATAGCAGATCTTAAACTTTATATAAAGATTGTGAAGAATCATCATGTTCTCTTGGTTTTATATGTGGATGATTTGTTCCTTACTGGAGAGGAACATTTGATAGCTCAGACCAAGAGGGAGTTATCAGCAGAATTTGAAATGAAGGAATTAGGTCTTATGCATTACTCCCCAATTCTAGTAAGTCTCGACTATTCAAAAGAGTTTCAAGTTTTTTCCTTTGTCTCAGAAGATACTATAGATGGAGTGTTGCTACAAAAGAATGATCAAAAGATGGAGCAACCCATAGCATTCATGAGTAAAATTTTTAGAGACTCGGAGTTGAATTATACCATCATGGAGAAACGAGCCTGTGTTCTAGTAAAATCGTTGAAGCATTTTAGGCCTTATGTGGGATACACTCAAGTATCATTGCATATGTCCCAAATGCAGTTGTGAAAGATATCTTAACCCAACAAGATTGCCTAGAAACTCGTGGGAAATGGGTCTCTGGAATCCAAGAGTATGATATGGAGATTAGGTCCATAAAACTAGTTAGGGGACAAGGATTGGCCAAGATGTTAGCTGAGGGAAACAAAAGAGCTTTGGATATGAGTAACAAGACAAACCCTGAGATGATAGCAGCAATCACAAACGAGTTAGAAAAACATGAATGGTATTCAAACATTGTTTATTACTTGAACAATTTGTTATGTCCAAACCATCTAGTTGACTACAAGCGAAGGGCCCTGAGGTTAAAGGCATCCAAGTATTGTATTATCCAAGATAGCTTAGGGTGGAGGAACCCTGACAGTCTAGTATTGAGAAGTGTTGACGACCTAGAAGCTAAAAAACTAATGGAGGAGTTACATGCAGGATTTTGTGGTGGACATCATGTTGTCTGAACCATAACTCATAAGATTTTAAGGGCAGGGTATTATTGGCCTACCATATTCACTAATGTCCACAGATTTGTTAGATAAGGCCATCAGTGCAAACTATTCACTGGAAAACAACATTTTGCATCCTTACCCTTACAACCAATTGTGGTAGAAGCACCTTTCCAAAAGTGAGCTATAGACTTCATAGGTGAGTTCAAAGAGAATTCAAGTAATGAGTTTGGGTGGATCCTTATAGCTACTAATTACTTCACTAAGTGGGTTGATACAATTCCTACACAGAAAGCAATTGACAAAGTGGTGAAGGAATTCTTCGAGGATAGGATCATTACTAGGTTTGGTGTCCCAACTAAGATCACAACAGATAATTCCAAGGCCTTCAATTCGGATGACTTGTCTTTGTTTTGCTTCGATTATGGCATTATAATGTCCCACTCATCCAATTACTGCCCTCGGGGAAATGGCCTAGCCAAAGCAAGTAATAAAAATCTGATGACCATCATAAAGAAGATTGTGGGGGACAACAAGAAAATTTGGGATAGCAAACTTAAGTATGCTTGGTGAGCAGATAGGATTACCAAGAAACAATCTACAGGTAAAATCCCATTTGAGTTGGTATACGAGATGGAAGTCACATTACCTATCCATATAAAACTCCCAGTATACCAATTGTTACAACACTTCACCACTAAGAGGGAAGCTTTTCAAGTGAGAATCAACCCACTAGTGAAGTTAGATGAAACCTGGAGAAGGGCATTCAACCATCTCATTGAGAGCCAAGGTAAAGTGGAGAAATCATTTGATAAAAGGGCTCGACAGAGAGATTTACACAGGGGGATTTGGTCTTGTTATGGGGTAAGAGTGAGAAACCTGGGAAGAATGGAAAGTTTGACTCATTATGGCTAGATCCCTACCATGTAGAGGATAAGACAAGTGCAAATTCTTTCTATCTTAGTCACCTTGATGGAGAAATGTTGTCGCTTCCTGTGAATGGGCAAACTTTGAAGTTTTTCTATTTTGATGGTACTTAGTGCCAGAACAACCCATAGGATTAGAATCAATAAAGCTCCTTTGAGCGGGTAGTATAGGACAGTTGTGAATTTCATGCTTTAGATTATTTGTATGCTTTCATTTCATGCTTTGCTTATTTGCCTTAGAATAATTTCAATTTATGCATTTACTTCAAGTTCAAGTTCATTAGATTAGTTCAATTTCTGCACATTCATTTTGATTTCATTTTTAATAAGCCAGGGGGATCATTTCACCCTACCTCGTATTACTAATTCCTTTTTTGCCAAGTATAAGGTGATGTAGGTCACAGATTTTTGTCGGAGATTCTGGAGTTCACATGTACTCTTCTTCCTAAAGTGCATGTCCCCGAGTTGGAGCCAGTTGTTACCCCTTCATTTAACATGAGGAAACCTTAATCACACTTGGGCAACTAATACTTTTCCAAGTCGCTCTGTTAGTGGCACATCCAAATTCACATCTAATGTGAAGCATCCTTGCTTAGTCAGCCGGATCTCGGATTCCATGATATCCTCCAACCTTTGCTACATAATGTCTTGGGCTCACCATGGGCTTGCCAGCCAACTTCGTCTTTGATCATTCAACGGTAATATAGCTCATCGCATTCATGCCTCAGATTGATGCACATGCAATCAGTGCTCTACACTTCCATGACTTGGTACTCTCGTTCAATTGCATCATTTTAGTTACTTCACTATGGTTTCATGTATGGTTTCCTGCTTAGACATGGTGTGATAGCTTTAGCTTAGTCATAACTGTGATGAACACTAAGTGGAATCTAAAAGCACTTTGTAACAATCACAAATTTTATCTCTTGCCTCATCGTACCATGGAGGGGCATAGATTCTCCGAATAAGTGTGTCATCCCTTGGGGCAAGCTGTACCACTAGGAATCAGGTTAATGTAGCATGTCACAAATCCCACACCATACTTAACACCTTTTCCATCGTTCCCATTTTCATTCCATTCCATTCATCATACTTTTCGTTCATGATTGACTTGTTGTGTATCACTATGCAAGGTCCAAGCTGAAATATCCCTGATCCCGCTGATCAGGATATCTACTACGGATCTAGTGTTCTGTCTCACAGATCTGATAAACTAGGGGTTTCTAAATGCGTTTTATCTTCAGATCTGATACTATGGGGGTTTCTGAATGCGTTTTATCTTCAGATCTGATACTCTGGGGGTTTCTGGATGCGTTTTAGTTATGTGCTTGAGATGTTTTGTGGTTGTTGCATGTGCATGTTATATGTTATGGTTTAAATAGTATATATATGATGCATGCGGAAATAAGGAATGTAATGTCCCCCACCTCTTGATTAAGAGGTGATGAGGAGACTCGGTGACCTGGGCATCCCCACTAGGCCATAGTCTCACACTGAGGGGGAAAGTCAACTAGACTAAGGTTATATTCTTAAGTTGACTTGAAGAAAAAAGGTTAAAAGGAGTAAAAGATAACTCAATAAAAGAATAGAAGTTAACCCTGGGA
>SNQJ01S0078864.1:9419-36068 GCA_010110895.2 Picea sitchensis
ATGGATGTTTGTCATTTATTGCTGGGTAGACCATGGAAATACAATAGAAATGTGATTCATGATGGGAGGAAGAACACATAAACCCTAGAGAAGAACAGGAGAACTCACATGTTGCTTCCAATCAAGGACAAGGAGGTGAAACCTAAAGTAAGTAACATTGTACTTCTCATGAGTGGGAAGGAAATTCTTACAGAGGTTAAGAACAAGGAGGAACCACAATTCATTGTGGTCAGAAAACCTAAGATTGTTTTAACCAGTACAAGGGTAGGTGATTTACCAGAAGAGGTTCAGGAACTGCTGGAAGAGTTTGCTGACATAGTAGTGGATGAACTACCTCGTTCGTTGCCACTGATCAGAAGTGTGAGTCATCATATTGATCTCATACCTGGAGCTAGTTTACCAAACAAAGCAGCGTACAGATTAATGCCACAGGAGAATGAAGAGGTCAAAAGACAGGTCCAAGATTTAATGGACAAGGGGTTGGTTAGAGAAAGCTTGATTCCGTGTGCTATTCCGATAGTACTCAGTCTGAAGAAAGATGGAGGTTGGAGGATGTGTATTGACTCAAGGGAAATCAACAAGATAACCACCAGGTACAGATTTCCATTGCCAAGGATGGATGATTTGATGGATTGTTTGAGTGGAGCCAAAAATTTTTTGAAGATTGATTTGAAAAGTGGATATCACTAGATTCGTATGAGAGAAGGTGATGAATGGAAGACAGCCTTCAAGACTAATGAAGGTTTGTATGAATGGCTTGTTATGCTGTTTGGCTTAACAAACGCGCCAAGTACTTTCATGAGGTTGATGAACGAAGTCCTAAAGGAGTTCATCGAATTTTTTTTCATTATGTATCTTGATGACATAATAATTTTCAGTAAAACAGAGGCAGAGCATCTGAAACATTTGGCTACAGTGATGCAGAGATTACAGCAAGAGAAGCTCATTTATTTGGGGTTTGTTATTTCTGCAGATAAGTTGAGTATGGATCCAGATAAGGTGGAGGTAATTAAGAGTTGGCCATCACCAAAGAATATCTTTGAGGTGAGAAGTTTTCATGGATTGGCTAGTTTCTACCTGAAGTTCATTAGGAATTTTAGTGGAATTAGTGCACTGATGATGGACATAGTGAAGAAGAGACACAAGTATTTTCACTGGAAAGAAGAGGATGACAAAAGCTTCAATTTGTTGAAAAGGAAAATCACGGAACAACCAATTTTGGTGTTGCCTAATTTTACAAAGACATTTCAAGTAAAATGTGATGCAAGTGGATTTGTAATAGGGGCTGTCTTGAGCCAAGAAGACAGGCCGATAACATACTTCAGTGAGAATCTGAATGAAGCAAAAGTGAAATACTCCACGTATGAGAAGGAGTTCTATGCTATTATTCAGGGATTGAAGAAGTGGAGGCATTACTTAATCCCGAAGGAGTTTGTCTTATACAGTGACAATCATGCTTTGCAATTTGTGACTCAACAGGAGAAGTTGAATCAAAGACATGTTAAATGGGTTGAATACATGCAAAATTTTACTTTTGTAACTAAGTATATTTCTGGAACTGCTAACAAAGTTGTTGATGCTTTGAGTAGGAAATGTTTGCTGTTGTAGGAGTTCAGAGTCAAAACACTGGGTTTTGATGATCTCAGGGACATGTACAGAAATGATCCAGATTTTAAATAGGTGTATGAAGCAGCTGAGAATCCAATTCTCAAGGACAGAGGTCAATGGATAGAATACATGATCCAAGAAGGATTACTATTTAAGGGTAATCAAATTTGTATTCCAAAGTGCTCCATGAGGGAGAATCTGTTGAAGGAGAAACATAGTGGAGGATTGGCCAGGCATTTCGGTCATGACAAGACGTTCTCAAATCTGAACGAATCATATTTTTGGCCAGGAATGAGAGAAGACGTCAAAAGATTCATGGATAGATGCAAAATTTGTCAACATTCAAAAGGGAAAAGGCAGAATGCAAGCTTTTATCAACCATTACCCATACCTGACAGGCTGTGGGATGCAGTCAGCATGGAATTCATATTGGGGCTGCCGAGAACACAAAGAGAGTTTGATTTGATCTTTGTAGTGGTAGAAAGATTTTCTAAAATGGCACACTTCATACCGTGTCAGAAAACCAGTGATGGAACTCACATTGCGAATCAGTTTTTCAAAGAGGTCATTTGACTTCACGGCTTACCAAGGAGCATAGTTTCATATCAAGACACCAAGTTCGTGGGACACTTCTGGAGAACCTTATGGAAAAATCTAGGAACGAACTTGTCGTTCAGTTCATCTTATCATCCTCAGATGAATGGACAGACATAAGTTGTGAACAAAAAATTGGGAGACTTGCTGAGGAGCTTGGTGAGATAATATTATGCCACAGTCAGTGGGATAATATTATGCCACAGGAGGAATTTGCTTATAATGATTCAATCAATAGAAGCACAGGGCAGAGTCCATTCCAGATTGTTTATGGGATGCAGCCAAGAGGAGTTTCGGAATTGAGAGATTCAAAATAGAATGCAACTAGGAGTGCTAGTGCAGAAGCTTTTGTAGAGGCGATGAAGGAACTTCACAGCCAGGTGAAGGAACGATTGCAAAACTCGAGCCAAGAGTATAAGTGCAGAGAAAATCAACACATGAGACAACTTCAATTTGAGGTTGACAATTTGATTCTGGCACATATGAGAAAGGAAAGGTTCCCTAAGGGGACATATAACAAACTGAAGATGAAGAAGATCGGACCATGTAAGGTCTTGAAGAAATTTGGGGCTAATTCTTATGAGATTGGATTATTCGATGGGATTGTAATTTCTCTTATATTCAATGTCTCAGATTTGTAACCATACAAAGATGAGGAAGAAGGAACAGGTGATAAACAACTAGAGGTTCAGTGGGCTAAACATATTCCAGTTGCAGAGAAGCCACAGCTGGAAAGCATACTGGACAAAAGGGTTAGCAAGAGGACCAGACAAAAAGAATACTTTGAATACTTGGTCAAGTGGAAGGGACATCTAATTGAAGATGCCAACTAGGAGAACAAAGCAGAGATCCAGAAGCATGGACAGATCGTGCGAGAGGTCATGGACAGGAGCCCATGAAAATTTTCAAGCGAGGGAGTATGATGCAGGAGCATCGCCAACGTCAAGCGAGCATGGGCAACGCCAACACATTTTGGCATGTGATAAATCATTTGAATGTTTTTGAAGTGGATACGCCAGACTTAAATGAGATAGTTAAAGAGGGGCATACTTCTTGATTTGTAAACAAGCCTTGAGCGTCCCGCTCTCGTTTGTATTAGGTGGAGGCATTTATGTTAATGAATGTAAGTAGGTAGAATTGAATTTCTAGATTAGACAGTTTTAGAGCGCGAGGAGGGAAATGGGATATAGACACCCTCATTGTATAGTTGTAATATTGATTTCCAAGATAGAGTAGAGAGCATAGAGAAGAGAGCAGAGAGATGTAGTTGAAAACACCCATGTATAGATATTTGAGTTAATAGAAAGAGCTTCGATTCAAATTCATGGTGTCGTATTTGTTCTTTGTGTATGCATGTTGAATGTTATGCTCATGGATGTTTACTTTCTGTTATACATTTGCTTTATATGCTGTGTATATGATTTCATGCTTTGTGTTTGAAGTCTGAGAGAGAGTAAGGAATGAGTTTCAATTGTTTCTCTGCCTGAGTGAGTAAAATTCCTGCAAGGAGTGCAGTGAAGTTTGTCCGCAAGGAGTGCATTGACAGAAGTCAGAGTTCATCTCTGAAAGCTCAGGGGGGATAACAACTGTTCTCATTCTCGGAGAAGTGCAAGTTGATCACAGGAGTTGTGCAAGGTGTGCGTAGGCCGAGTAAAGTCTTAGAGTTGTAAACCTGAGAAATTGTTGAAGGACTACTGCTGCAGGGAGTGCGCAGAGTCGAAGAACTTCAATTCTTTGAAGTAATTGAAGGATTCGCCATAAGGAGTGCGTGCGAGAGTATTCTTTAAGACTCAGAGTTGGAGAAATCTCAGGAAGGATAGGGTCTTTACATTTGTCGAAGAAAAATTCAGGAGGTTTAGTGCCTTGAAACATTGGAAGAAGGCACAGTGATATTGTTTCACGGGTGGACCAGTTTTGCGAAAGATCATTTTGTTCATTTCGCAGAAATCACCAAGGAGGAAATTGATGGTCGGAGTTCTTTGTGGAGAATTCACGAGGTCCCGGAAGTTGTCAGATATCACAGAGGAGCAAGAAGATTATGGTGTGTGTTTTCTAAGTGTAAATCTCGAGAGAATAGAGACATAGGATCTGGGCCAACAACGATGTCAGATCACTCACATATTTCGCATCTCGGGGTTTCAGGAGGTGAAGGGTCGATACCTTCGCATCAAGACTCACGAGAGCACAAAAGGCGAAGTAGCGAAGCCGCAAGAAAATCACAATCGTCCATTAGGAGGAGGACAGGTGGCAGAGATCTAGGGATCTCGCGAACTTGGAGGTTCGCAGGGTGAGAGCCCAAAAATTGAGCGCTCCAAGTCGTGAGAAGCTAAGTCGCGAAGTAATCTAAGCTATCCATCGGAGGAGGAAAGGTGGTAAAGATCATAGGATCTCACGAACTCCGAGGTTCACAGGGTGAGAGTCCAAGGATTGAGCGCTCCAAGTCACGAGAAGTGAATTCGCGAAGTAATATAAGCGATCCATCAGAGGAGGACAGGTGGCAGAGATAAGAGGATCTCGCGAACTCGGAGGTTTTCCAGGTGAGAACCCAAAATTTGGGTGCTCAAAGTTGTGAGAAGAGAAGCTGCAAAGTGCCAAGGTTGCACCTAAGAGACATGTAGCAGAACCACACGGTGGGCCTTGGAAGTGGACCGGCGAACACACGTCAGACATTCAGAGGAGTCAACACCCCATTTACCTCTCGCCTCTCGGGGAATCGAGAGAAAAGGGAATGAAGGTTGGACCTTTGAAATCGCAAAGGCGCGAGAGGCGAAAGGTGCTATTGCTTATCCTAGCCGGTGGTCATGCGAGGAGGGCGATGACAAAGGGAGAGTTGTACCCATTTCGTGATCTTGGGTATCGTGGGATCGCGGAGGAAGAGCTGGAGGTCACGACTCACGAACTTGTGAGATCGCGAATCGCAAGAAACACCTATGGATCGATTAGAAAAGGGGATTCCAGAAGAGATTCTGAAAGAGAAAATCCGGCTCGAAGGGCATATAGAACGATCCTGTGAGTGGATATCGGCCCAAGGGTCGATAGGTTCTGCGTCAAAATAGCCCACCTCAAATGATGGCCTCACGGTGTTGGATTTTGGGAGAATATTTTATTGGCCTTTGCATTTTTTTAGTGCTTTTTGGTTGCGCAAATCTTTTTGATTTATGAGAGCATTCCTTCTATCTTAACGAGCCTCCTTTATTGGGCTTGTTGCATTTCTTTAATGCTTTGGAATCATGTTTCCACAACATAGGAAAGATTGGCTCAACTTATGGAATTGGAAGAAGATAGGATCATAGTTGGGTTCCATCAAGAAGTACATAAAGCAAAGGATAAGGCTTGGCATGACATACATTAAGAAGAAAAACTTCAAAGAATGAGATCTAGTTCTCCTGTATGACAATAAATACTTGTAGCACCCATAGAAGCTTAGAATGCATTGGCTAGGGCCATATGAGATAATTTTTGTTATAGATGGAGGTGTTGTGCAGTTGTAGGACTTAGTAGGAAAGGAACTTCAAGGAATGGTGAATGGTAGTTGATTGAAATTGTATAGGGACAATCGAAACACTAATCCTCAGTAGTTGCAGCATAGAAGTTAGACTTGTAAATATTATGAATAGTAGGAGTTAAAAGAAGAAAAAAAAGAAAAAAATAGTGGAAAATTGAGAATAATTCAAAAAGTAGGTAGATGGATCAATGGTTGACAAAGAGTTGGAAGATACAACACGCAACAGATAGAAAATTAGGGTGACAAGAAGTGAAGATACTGCGTGCAGGTCAAATATGACAAACAGAAAGTCCAGTGCGCCAGAGAAATATGATAGTAGAAAATACTGCACACCAGAAAAATGAAATAGTCAGGAAAAGAAAAATCGGTCACTGAAAAAATGAGGTACGAAACGAACATTTATGACGGTGAGAGAAGTGTACTCGACAAGCTTTGGAGCATTTATGACAACACTATAGAAGAAAGAATTGTGTTCGAGAAGCCCCATTGTGACTTCAAGCAAACATAGAGCTAAGGAGTGAAAATCTAAGAACGAACAGACGATTTAGAAGATAGTCGGTGAGATTTCTGAGAAAACCCACACAAATTTAAGTAAGATGTCACCATCGAAGGTCATAGCTCCTAGCATGACAATGAGGAAAACACGTCATGCCACAAGGTCACCCCAGGAACCAACAATGGAAGTGGAAAACCCTATGTAACCAGAGGGAGTGGTGGATGTGTGTTGGTGCAGAATTGATCAGACCAGGGTCCTTCTCAAGTTACCAACAAAAGGTACCGAGTAGTCTAGAGCGTTGGAATTTTCATCTCCTCCTAAGAGTAGAAGTCTCACCCGAAGCGCAACCAAGACCAGAAGATAGGGAAGGGCAAGGAGAATACTTAGGCAGGTTTCCAGAATCTCAAGATTCACCATAACCTTGTGGAAGATAGACTAACTAAAGAACAGATCTAAACTCATTCATAACTGGAAACAAATACAATCAAGTTGCGATAGAATTTGTAAACAGAGACATCACATTGATCTTATCAAACACAAATAAGTAAAGTACAAAGACGATTCATAATCATAAACAAATATATACACATAATATTTCAAAATTTCAGGTCCTCCCATATATATTATCAAAAGAGCTTCTCATATACAATTTCACAGATACAACCATCTCTCTGTTACAAGCTTCTGGATCCGGACTCATGCCTCAGAGCTCTATCTACCCTTTTCCCAAAATGTATACAAATTACAATCACAGAACCTACATGGAGAAGACTGATACTCGGTTTACACCTTCTACACCCTCTATGATAAAACCCAACAACCAACAACCAACCCTTTTACAATCATATGTGTCTCATACATATAGGCTAAGTGGGATCTTCTGGCTTTCGAATCCACATCATTTCTTGTTCTTGTTATGTTGTAACTTCCTTTGCCTTGTTGGTGTTGCGTTGTCCCTTTTCACAACCGTTTTTCTATTTTTTGCTTGCTCCACTGTCTAGCTCCTTTGTAGCTTGCGCAACTTGTGTTTGACCAAAATTGGGACTGTATTCTTGCTTGCACAACTTCTAACCAAAAACGAAGGGCCCAATAGGCTCCGACCATAATCCTTGACTTGCCCTCAAGTCAAGTCCTTGGCTCTTCCACGGCTTCTAGGAGTACTTGTTGCTTTCCTTTGTCCTCCATCTCCACTTTTCTTTCATCTTCTGCTTGTGCTCTTTCCTTTTCTGCCTCTTCAAATGAAGGGCCCAACTCTGGGACCAACTCTAAGGCCTACTTCTTGACTTCTTGAAAACCCACGATTTTGTCCTGCCACTTCTTGGCAAGGAGTGAGGCTTCAACTACGAACAACTGAGTCGCATTTGTAATTCATCCTTTAGGCTTGGATGCGATCAGGGAGTTCCATTCGGAATCAGCTGTAGTATCTACCTGATGCATCTACATGTACACTTTCTGAACGACAGGTTGAAATTCGCGAAGCTCTTTCTTGGCTACTGATTGTGCTTCAAACAGAGCATTCAAATCATTGTCTTCCTGCTAGATTTGATCAAATTTCTCCTACTACTCCAACAGATCCATGGTGACCGCAACTTCTTCATTGAGCGACTATATTCTTGTGCGCACATACTTCAGAGTTTGGTTGCGCCTTGCAATGATACCCATCCAATCGATAACTTCCTGGAATATTCTCGTGCATTCAGTTGTGTGCTTGTGCAGTGCTACTTGAGCATTATTTCCTTCCAGCACTACTTTCTCCATCTACTCTTGAAGCTTCCGGGGTTGTTTCTCTGCTTCGTGCTGACTCTCCTGCAACTGTACTTCCAAATTTTCTGTGTGAATGGCCAGCTATGACCATGCTCCTTGGAGTAGCTCGATCTGTTGCAGATTCTCTCTTGTGGCACTAGACTTCAGTAGCTGTGGTGCTACCTTCCTTATCTCTATCCAGGATTCAGAAAGCTTCTCATGGACTCTTTCCAGTTTTTGCTCCGCTTGTACCTTGGCATATTGTTCTTGTGTCCTATGTGCTTGGGAAAGGAGTGCTTCTTCCCTTGCAATCACTGCATCCATTTCAGCTTGTTGGAGCCTCTGCTCCAATTGATCAGTTGACACTCTGATCATCCTGACTAACTGTGATGTTGGCCACTGTGCGAGGTCAACAAAAGAAGGGGTGGCTTCCTTGGGTACTCGGACCTGCAGTGGGAGTCCACTGGCTGTCGAATGCTCTGAAGGTGTCTCCACCTCCTCCTCTCTTGTCAATGGACCTGGCGCAAGTCTCAACCTCGGTGTTGATGGCAGTAGCAGTAACACTTATGTTTTGGCTAGGCAGAGCTACATTAGCTCTGCACACTGTTGTGGGTTTTGGAGTACCAACTCTATTTGTTCTTGCAATGATGTTGCACTCTGTCCTAATGCCATATCAGGTTCCTTCTAAACCTCTGGTATCTCTGCCTCTTTTTGGACCTTAGTTTATGTGGTTGCGATCTTTTCAATAACACCCTCAACCTTGGTCGTTGAGGGAGTGCGTTGAGGACTTAGGACTTGCTACTTTGGTACAGTTTGCATCTCCATTGAAGGTAGAGTGTCCTGAATAGGTACAAAAGGGACAATTTTTTGTCTCTGAGCTTCGGGGTTTTGACCAGTGAGTTCTGGTCTCTACTCGGGTATCTCGGGGGGGTCCAACTGCATGGGCTCTGAGTTAGTGGTTTGGGATGGAATGGTGATTTATCGAGCTGGGGATTGGGGTTGTGGGGGTGATGGGGGTTGTTCAGTAATGATGGTGGTGGATGGAGTGGTGTCAGGTTTAGGGTCATCCTAGATATGAATAATAAGGGTTGCTCGAGCCGATGATCGAGTGCGATGAATGGTGGATGATATCGACTGGGGGATTCAGAAAATTTTTTGGGGAGATCCCTGTCCTGGGTTTCTTGGCCAATGGGTCTCCGATGAAGGCATCGCTGAGGATTTCGTTGAAATCCTTACCTATCAACATGGCTTTCTCTAGAAGTTGTGGGAACATAGGAAATGTTCTCTTCTTGCGCTCCAACGACTGCGTCTCTCCCTCCTCCTATGAATCCATCTACACTAGGGCCTCTTTCTTCTGTTACTCCGAGCTCGAGCTTGGTCCTAACCCTGCTTCCTGACCTTTTTTCTTCAATAGTTCCACTCATAAAAGGTAGTGCATCCCCAAATTGCACGGGTTGTGTTTGAATCTTGGCCATGACATGACCTCCTTGTTAAAGGCCTCCTCATCTAGGTAAAATGGTAGCATCCCGGTGTTGAAATATTCTCGCTTGGAATGCCTTGGCCATACGAATGTGTGGTGGAGGTTCATGTTGAATGCAATGTTCTGCATGTTGAGGTTGATCAATTCTTGCGGAATGCACAACCTCTGAGCTGCGTCTATAAATTGTTGTACCATTTCGAGAATGATGTATTGTTGAAGGTAGTGTTCTCTGAGTTCGACCTTGAGTTCCAAGGCTCGAACATCTTTGCCAATCACCCCTTATCTTCTGGTGATAATGATCTTCCTGTGGGTGGTGTCCACTTCAACATGGTGAATGCAACTAAAAAGTACCCGTAAGTGAAGGTGTCACACTTTTCCTGAGCTTCCTCGCAAGCCACCAAGAGTTCTTCCAGTAAATAACTGCACTAGTTGAATACAACGCCATTGGCGTAAAAATCTGCCACTGAGAGGGCATCCAATGTACACTCTCCTTTGTAATACAACCACATGACCTTGTTAACAATTACGTAGCAAGCAGTCCTGACTGTCTCGGGTAGAATGGGGTCAATTTTGGCTGTGCACCCCCCCTCTATGTATGAAATCGTTCATACAAACTAGGTTCTCCCTTTTTCTTCCCATGCTTGCTGGGACCTTGAAATCCTTTGGATACATCCTCGCCTTCTATGGATAATCCAGTAAGATGATGGATGTCCTCTACATGAATTGGGTATATTCTATCCAACCAGAGGCTTCTGTCGTGTACGTTGCTAATGAGGAACTTGGTACATCTCGCAACCTCCCCAATAGTGTTGAAAACTAGCAAATCCATGAGATTCATAATAGTGGAGTTAAAATGGTTGATGAAGTCCGGATTTGGCACGAACTGCATTCCTCCCAACTCATCCAGAGTGACACTCCATAAGACATCGATGTTAATTTGTGGGAACAAAATCTTGTCTGTCAGGTTGAGGTCGAGGAGTTTGACTTGCTCGACCTTTCCTTTGAGATCACCCACGATATCGACTGGGGGGTCACAGGGCTCATCCGACACTACATCCTTAGAAACTGCATTTCTGCCCCCTGTAGCTCTTGGCATGGTGATTCTGAACTACCAACAAACTTCAACAGGCTATCTAGGATTGGGGATTGCGACTGAGGGCCGAGGTATTGCACAAGCTTGAGCACAATTCAGAATTTGCAGGGTGCTAAGTTCTCTCTGGGAAATAATGCGTCTTACACCGAGTTCGCAAAACCTTATACTTGGGCTTAGCTGACAAGTTCTGTAATAAATGATGAGGCTATTCATCATTAACCCTATAGATGCAACTTGGATCTGAGTTGTCCGACATGACTGTTTAACGGGGTAAATCTATTTGGTGATCCTAGCATTTATTGAGCAAGTTGGTCAGGGATGTGGACGACTCCAAACCTTATCGTTTAACGAATGAGAATCCTGGCATGAATACCGATGGCATCTTCGCGTATCACGACTTTATGGTTTAACAGAGTTTAGATGGGTTACTATAGTGGTAATAAAGACTATGACTAGACTGGGTTCGTATGGCACATGGACTAGGATTATGTCCGGATTCGCTCTCCCTTCGACCACAAAGGGGTCCCCATCACATTTAATGAGTGTCATTAATATATTTGTGGCTCTTCTGACCCTACACTGCTGAGTAAGCAGTTCTACATAAAAAATACACTTAGATGAAAAATAAATGAAATACATGTCGTGGCACAATAATGCACACTTCGACTTTATTAACTGAATTCAAAGAAATTGCAAAAAAATCAAATCTAGCTACTATACATGCTCCTTTGGACTAGAGAAATAATGTTTTAGCTCAGTTCTGAGACATATAGGGTTTCAGGAAAGTATCATTCACCCATCCCGGCCGAAGTATACCATCCAGTTGCACGAGTCTGACTGCTCCAGAAGGTCGAATCTCTACAACTATAAATGGTACCAACCAATGCATGCGCAACTTGCCTGGATGTTTCTGGTACCGACTGTCATAAAGTAGAACCATATCTCCTTGCACAAATAATTTAATATTAATGTGTCTGTCATGCCAAGATTTCTGCCTTGCTTTCTCAACTGATTGATGAAAGTCTGCTAAAAACCTGGTCTCTTCAAGTTCCTACAATTCCATAAGCCTCTGGGCAACTGATTCATCCTTCGACATGTGTGTAATTTGTGCAATGTATAGACGCGGGGTAATCAATTTTGTAGGTACCACAACCTATTTCTCATAGACTAGATGAAATGGAGTATGCCTATGGAGTTTCTTTATGGTTGTCCTGTAAGCCCATAAAACTGTTGGGACTCTGTCATCCGAATCCTCCCTGTTTGTGAAACAAACCTTCATTAATCCTCTCTCCAAAATCTTGTTAAACGTCTCTACTGTGCCAATGGATTGCGGATGGTAGGGGATAATTTTATGATGTTGGATCAAGAACTCTATTGTAATATTTTCTATTGTATTACTGATAAAATGAGCTCCCTGATCACTGGTCAGACTCCTAGGATATCCAAACCGAGTGATAATACTTTCAAAAATGAACCTAGTAGTAGTATCGGTTGAACAATCCTGAATAGTTGCTTCCTCTGCCCATTGTGTAAGGTAATCAGTTGTGGTAATAATATACCTGACCTTTGAATGCTTAGCTATGGGGTTGATCAACCCAATGAAGTCAACCGCTCATTTCTCAAATGCTTGCAGAGCTCGAACTGGATGAAGAGGCAATTCATATCATTGTGATGGCTTGCCCACTCTTTGATAGACATTGCAATATCTAGCATATGCCTTCGCATCCTTGAAGAGAGTGGCCCACCATAATTTATCTTGGAGGACCTTCTGCACAGTGGCCTTTCCTCTAACATGGCATCCTGCAACTCCACTGTGGCACCCCCACAATATGTCTTTCCTTTCGTGATCTAAGACACACCTTATGAGGATGATAGCTAGACCCAACTTATACAATTTACTCGCAATCAATTGATATTCCGCTGCTCCAACCACCATATGACGTTTCTGAGTTGCGGAGCACATTTCTAGGCAAATCCCTGTACTTAAGAAGACTGCTATGTCTTCCAGGTATTCTGGTATGGCCTCAACCCGGAACAGGTCTGCATCTGAGAGCTAATCGTCGAATGTTCCGCCACTTTCTCCTGACTCTAATTTAGACAGGTGATCAGGCCCCATGTTGCATCTTCTCGGTTTAATGATCACTTCAAATGAAAATTCCTGAAACAATAACAACCATCGAAAAATTCTTCCTTCCAGGACAAGCTTGTTAACTAGATATTTTAATGTAGAATGATCAATAAAGAACTTAAAATGAGAGCCTAACAAGTAATTTATAAACTTCTACAAGGCATAAATCATAGCTAAACCCTCCCTTTCTGTGGTTGTATAGTTGGGCTCAGCTTGCGACAACTTCCTTCTAGGAAAATAGATAGGATGATCCATGGCTTCATCTCCTGGTTGTGCTAAGATGGCTCCCAGAGAAATACCCGATGCGTCTAAGTGGACATGAAATTTGTTTTCCCAGTTCAGAAATATCATGATAGGTGTTGTGCTAAGCTTTTCCTTTAGGATGTCGAATGATTTATCACACTCCGGTGTCCACTGGAACACTTCTAACTTCTTTAGTAGATTTTCCAGGGTTGCAATAATGTTTGCATACCTTCTGATAAACATGTGATAGTACCATGTATGCCCCAACATGGAGCGCAACTGCTTAGCACTCATAGGTGGTGGCATGTTCACAATAACCACAACTTTGGCTGGGTCTACCAGAACCCCTTCTTGACATACTATGTGGCCTAACAAATTTCCATGTGGCACACAAAAGATACACTTCCTGAGGTTCAAGGATATCTGCAATTCCTTACATCTATCAAACAACAGATGTAGTAGCGCTACATGTTCCTTGAGTAGACTGTAGACAGTCCAATCATCCATATAAACTTCTATAAACTTGTGAATAAATTCTTGGAAAATTGCTATTACAATCCGAGAAAAAACTGCAGGGACGTTCTTTAGGCAGAAGGGCATCACATTGTATGCAAATGATCCCCATTCTGTTATGAATGTGGTCTTATTTTTGTCTTCTTCAACAATCCTCACTTGGTGATACCCCTAAAATCCATCTGTAAATGAGTACGATTCTTTCCTCGCAACCTGTTCTAGCACCTCATCAGTAAAAGGTGTTGGGAAAGGGTCATGCACATAGGCAGAGTTAAGTCTTTTGTAGTCTACATAGACCCTAATGTCCTCTGTTCCTTTCTTTCTCTGGATGACTATTGGGCTAACCCATTCTGCTTCTTCCACCGTAAAAATAAGTCCAGCCTCCATCATCTTGTCTATTTCCCTCTTAACCTTCTCTTTCACTCTAGGGTTAAGGTGATATGGTCTATGCCTTACAGGCTTTGATCCTGGTTTTAGTTCAATTTTCATCTCTCCCATAGCTCCTTTAATCCCTTTTAGTTCTGAAAATGTCTTTGGGAATAAGTCCTCATACTCCCACAATAGGCTATGTATTTCTTGTCTAGTTTTCTCATCCCATTAATCTCCCACCATAGCTATCTTAGGTTTCTCTGTAGTTCCTATGTTGACTTTGCACAACTTCAATGGATAATTATAAGAACCGTCAGTCTAGCTGGGTATGGTGATCTGAATCTATCTGCTTCCTTCTATTTCCATAATGGCTAAGTTTCTCAATTCTTCTAAATCATTCGGGTTTTCCAAATCCTTCTCAATTTTATAGCATTCTATAGGTATATTGTCTGAGTTTAGGTTAAGGTTAGACTGAAGTGCTTGGCTATGCTTTGCACATACCACTAGGTCTGATTTCCAATCACCAACATCGAAAAAAGGGATTCTTTAATTCTTTGTAGGACTATCTTAAGCTCGTGGTACTTACTTGTAAACGAGAATTCCTTGCAAAATTGATTTGCCAACATGTGCCAGTCACTGGTTTGTCTTCTGGTTTTTTCATGCATGTACCAAGCTTTCGGAATCGAACCTAGCGAATGGGGAAATACTTGGACCCACAAGTGATATGGTATTTTCAAAACTTTCCACTGTCTCATGCATTGTTCAATATGTGTTTTAGGATCCGAGTGTCCATTGAATAGTTGCACAACTTGGAAATCTACTCCTTATATTGAAATCTATCTCATATATCTTGTTTCACATCCTCCCAATTCTTAATCTAGGTTTTGTGACTAGTTCACCATCTAGCAGGGGTGTCCTGGAGGGCTAAGTCCAAAAATGAAATCCTTTGATCCTCCACTATATTCTCTTCCATGATGAACAAAAAGGTATCAAGTTCTGAGGTACCATTGTATATCGAGTATTCTCTGACCTCGGTTCCAACCCATATAGCTACTCCAACAGTTGTGCAACTTCTTGAAAATGTTTCATATGAACCTTGTTGCCAATTGTCAAATGCCAGTTCTGAATCTTTGTCTGCCGATTGTATGCTTCTCCAACTTACTGATCCATCAATATTAGGATTTATGTGGCCTTCTCTCGTTCCTGTTGTTACAACATATAGATGATCCAAGTCTTCTCCTTCCATATTGTTGTCCGTTGGCTCCATGTATCGAGGGCCTACATACAGATCCAAGTGTTGAACCACTTTTATTTTGTCTGCCTCAAATGTCATAGTGTCTTTCTTTAGGTCAATCACCGCATATTTATCGTAAGCCCAATCGATACCAAGTAGTGCAGGATAAGGGTCCTTATCCCCCATGATTTCGATCACCTCAAAATCAGCTACAATCTTCACTCCCGCAACATCTATTTACACATTCTCCAGTCTTCCTATTGGAAAAATACAGAACTGATTGGCCATTCTTAACTGGATTGGGGAATATGTCAACTGGGGTTTCCCTAAAGCTTCCCAAGTCTTTTTAGGCAGTATGTTAACATCGGATCCTAGATCTAACATAACATCCTTAATTTCAAACTCATCTAGCCGGGCTGCTAATCTAAACTCTTTTCCAGTTCGTATTTTCCTTCTCTTCACTCTCTGAGTATTATTCTCAGGAAGACTAGTCATTATTCTATTTTCTGGAGATTCTTCAGTTCCTAGGACTATGTACAGGGCATTGTACAACTTTTTTGTCAACTAGTCATTCCCAAGAATATTAGAAAATAGTTGAAACCAAATGTCAACTACACTTTGTCGTTGCTCAGGTTGTCTCATCGGAATTACAGGGTTTCGGGGTGCAGGGGGTGAAGTAGGGACTTGCGCGATCTTAGGGTAAACGATAGGTTGAATGGGTTTTTCTTGCATATCAGGGCCAAGGATACTCTAAAATAATTCTATTTATTTTTTAAAGAATAGATTCTATTTCAGAGGATCATACCTGTCCTCCTTCAGTGCCGCTTTCTGAATCTGGGGTAAATTATTAGCATCTGCACCAGTATTTTCCCTTCCTCGAGTAACAATAATAAAGTTGGGTAGTTGTCCTTTAATAACTCTCTTTATCTCTAAACTTATAAGACTAGTTCCTCGTTGGCGTACCCGATCCTCCCATTTCACAATTAGCTCTGGGCAGTCTTTAGTTGTGTGCCCATTGGTTCTGCAGTGAGAACACCATGGTCGCCTTGGGTGAGGACAATCTCTAGCCAAGTGGCCTTGCTCATCACCATTGTAGCATCTACTTGGTCCTCTTCCCCCGGTTCTTCTTCCTCTGAAGTCTCCTCCAGCTCCACCTCCTCAACCTCTTCTTGGTCCTTGAGGGGTTTCATTCACCCTTAGTGATGTTCGATTCAGTCTGTCCGCAAGTGCATTCAATTATCTACACTGATTTGTATCATGTGTGGTATATACAAAAATATCACAATGCACAGTATTCGGTATTATTGAATACTTCTGAATAATGGGACACTATCTTGGCCCATGCCCATGAATTCAGAAAACATCGCAATACTCCACTGACGTCGATGCTTGATTACCTGGAAAAGAATGATATGGGGTTGGTGTATGGAATGGTAAATTCATGGATACTTGCGCAACTCCTCCCGTTGGTCCTGGTGAGGGTCCTATTGGATTATAAGGAGGTCCCATTCCCCTCATTCATGGACATTCATTCACGAGATGTCCTTCTGTGTAGCATATGGTACACCAGACATGCAGTCATCCTGGTATGGGTATCGTCAATTCTTGAATCTTCTCTGTAAGCACTAATATATGTCCTGCTATTGCCCCAAATTTGCATTTGTTGGGGGTCTGGTCACTCTCAGGTTCCTCAGATATCTTTCCATGACTTCAATCTTCATTGATTGTTCCAAGGCATCTGTCAAGGTGGCTATCTGCTATTGCGTTAATAGAATTTGTGTTAGAGGTAGAAATCCCTAGATATACCATTATGTTTGATGTTCCTCATGAATTGGATGCATTAACCTTCCTATAACATCTTTAAACTTCTGGCTATATTCCCAAGCCGATTCACCTTCCCTTTGCTAAATTTCACACAACTCAGAGAGAGCTTGTTGTTTTGATTGAGGTACCTTAAACTTCACTATGAACTTTGTCCGTACTTGGTCAAGTGTGAACGCTTGACCTTGCACTCCTGGTACTCCTAGTTCAATGGCCTTCATGTTCCATTTGAGAGCATGACCTCTCAAGGTAGTCTGGAACTCTACTAATTTATTTGCATCCAAAGTCCCTTTGGACCTCCATATTGCTTCACATAAGAACCAATGCTACTCAAAATCCTCGTCTCCCTTACCTCATAATTCTGGGTATCGAGTAATCGAACCTCCCACGTTACCAACCATTGATGATCTTACTACTTCTACCAAGATAAAACCTAACGGTCCTGGTTGTAATCTACCAGGGGATCCCAATATCCTCCCAATATTCACGCTTCCTGGTTGTGACTAACTAACTAACTGTAATGGAACACGAATAACATAAGAATGTAGTATAGAATTTACCACTTGTATAGAGGACACTTGGGATATGGGTGATTCGGGGCTGGTGCCACTGGCTTCGGGGCGGGTTTCTTTGATCTGGGGGGTCTTGTTCTCATCCTCTAGAGTAGTCTCTTCAGCCGGATTCCCGATCTTTCCTAGCATCGAGGCTGAACCTTCTCTCTCTTATTCAATATCCATGCCAGTTTCCTTTTCCTGTGCTTCTACACCTTCTCTTGTTGTCCACCCTCTTGGGGACTTCTTTCTCTCTGCACTTCTCTCTCATTTAATCTTTGACTATCCAATTTTTTTTGTCTTCTCATATTTCTCAATTATTCTATTTGTCCTTCCTCGACTTCTCCTAGTTCGACTTCTTTCCACAACTTCTCGGACCATTTCACAGATTTCTTTATCTTACCGTGACACCACTTCTCAACTATGGCAACTCTTTTCAAGGCTCACTCATCCCTTGAGTCCATTTCTTGCTGCTCCCCCATTTGTCAAAGAACCCTCTCCCCTCTCTCAGGCCATGAATCCACCCCAAACTCACCCCACCCCAAGTGAGGGTGTTTACACTACCATCTCAGTCGGGGACATAGTTAGCATCCCCTCCTCCATCAAGAAAACCTTAATCCATAGGGGGATTTCTCTCAACAGTATTCCCCTTGCATCTTTCTTGAAATCCGCTTCTACCCGTGAAAAAGATTGATTATTCTCAGCTGCAAACTCGATAATGTATCCTTCTAATGTTGTATTGACCCAGAAATCGACTGCTCACATTACCGAATGATCCAGCCGATGAAATGTTGTGATATTTTCTGTATCCCAAGCACAGGTCTTCTTGACTCATTCTTAGAATTCCGAACCTTCTTGGAGCCTATCTATCTAGTGGAAAATATCTTCCAGAAATTTAACCCAAAATATCTCGTACTGGTCACTCGATCTTTCTGAGTAAAAGACAATCTCCCGTGTATCTTTCATAGATTTTCCTCTTAGCTCCGCTTCTTTCCATATCAAGGCATCAAGATTTCTCTCCCACCACTGGTGAATATCAGATCGGTGAATCCATGGAAGGATTCTCCCTATAGGTTCCCTTTTAACGCAGGTCCCGGAAACATAACCATTTTGTTGGCGCGGAATTGATCAGACCAAGGTCCTTCTCAGGTTACCAACAAAAGGTACCAAGTAGTCTAGAGCATTGGCATTTTCATCTCCTCCTGAGAGAAGAAGTCTCACCCAAAGCGCAACCAAGATAGGAAGATATGGAAGGGAAAGGAGAATACTTAGGTAGGTTTCTAGAATCTCAAGATTCGCCATAACCTTGCACAAGACAGACTAACCAAAGGACAGATCTAAACTCATTCATAACTGGAAATAAATAAAATAAAGTTGCGATATCATTCGTAAACAAAGACAGCACATTGATATTATCATATAAAAAGAAGTAAAGTACATAGACGATTCATAATTATAAACAAATATATACACAAAATATTTCAAAATTTCAGGTCCTCCCATATATATTATCAAAAGAGATTCTCATATACAATTTCACAGATACAACCATCTCTCTGTTACAAACTTATGGCTCTGGACTCATGCCTCAAAGCTCTATCTACCCTTTTCCCAAAATGTATACAAATTAAAATCACAAAACCTGCATGGAGTAGAATTATACTTTGTCTATGCTTTCTACACCCTCTATGACAAAAGACAACAACCAACAACAACCAACAACCAACCCTTTTACAATCATATGCGTCTCATACATATAGGCTGAGTGGGATCTTTTGGATTTAGACTCCATATGATTTCTTGTTCTTGTTCTGTTGTAACTTCCTTTGCCTTGCTGGTATTGCATTGTCCCTTTTCGCAACCATTTTCTATTTCTTTGCTTGCTCCACTGTCTAACTCCTTTGTAGCTTGCACAACTCGTGTTTGACCAAAATTGGGTTTGTAGTCTTCCTTGCACAACTTCTAACCAAAAACGAAGGTCCCAACAATGTGGACGCCATTTCTTCTTTGGTCATCGAACCAATGAGCCCTACAGTGGTTGAGGAGTAGGAGCCATCCTCTACAACAAAACAAATGAAGATTGACCCATAGAACATGACAAAGGAGAAAAACACGATGCAACAACCCAGTGTGGAAATAGTCCAACCAAAAAATGAAGTAGATGAGGAAAGAACTGAGTCTGATGAGCCAAGGGTTCAATTTGGCACAAAACCAACATCATAGGAGAAAATACAAATCTAAGAGATCACGGAGCAGCAGGAGTCTGGTGCAGAAGAGGAAGAGGAAGAGAAAATGTGCTAGGAGGTAGGGCCCTCAAGGGAGCCAAAAAAGGGGAAAGGGAAACAAACAATCCATGGGTCACCACGCAACCAACCAAAGGTAACCCTTGTGTTACCGTGCATACTAGCAGGAGTGAAGGTTTTACCACATTTTCTAGGATGCATAGATCAATTGCGCTATGCAGACTACGATGTAAAATATAGAGACAAATTTCCTGAGTTCGCAGAACAAGTGTATATGGAGAGTAAGGGCACAGGTCCCTCGGGTGACCCAATACTAGAACCTAAAAAATGGATAACAAGTTTATATAACACAAGTGTAATGAACCTACTAGAGATCCCGCATTTTGGAAGGGGTAAGGACGTAAATAACTACGTTAAACAATTACTAGCAGTAGTGCACAAAGGATTTCTTTGGATGGATAGGCCAGTCTCAATAGATTTCAACTTGATCGCAGAAATTACCAATTTCCCAATGGACAGAGAAAAACTAATGCAATATCTGGATGACAAGACCAAGGATAAAGCCTTGGAAGAATAAATGAAGAAAACCTATGGAAAAAAGTGAGGATCCAGGGGGATCATTATAAAAAGGATCAGTGAACCAGTGACAATGCTCATAGAAAATTTCATGGCTTGAAAATTACTAAGGAAATGTCGCAAGGATGAGGTACTCACATGAGTAATAGCAGCAGTTGCGCAATGTGTGAAGGGAATCCTATTGAGTTGGGATCCATTCTTATTGAACTTGTTTCTGGATGACTGCAAAGATGTGCAAGATCTAGGAACATAGTTCCATTACTCATGGTTGATTGTGTTAATAACATTTGTGGAAGAGAGGGAGGTGCTAAAGACAGTCCTCAAAGAAGTGCAGATCGAACGAAAGGAAGAAATACAACACGCAACAAGCTAGAGCAAAGACTTGAGGAAGTCTTCCAAACGATCCCAGACAACACACTAGAAGGAGAGCTCAGCGTGGAAGAAAAGATAAACATGATATAATAGAATTTGTTGGCATGCTGACACCAACTACCCCTCCAAAGGTGAGATCAGAGAGGGAGAAGCAGGCAACATAACAAACAGATAGTATTGCGTTAGAAGTAAAAGAAGTAGTAGAGCTCTACGCACAGATATGGACGAGCCTGATAGAGGACAAAGGGATCCAACAATTGGATTAGAGGGAAGAGAATTTGAAGGCCACATTTCAATATTTAAAGCAAAGACAAAATACAATGCCTATATCAGAGAGGATGATGATTGCGCAGAAGATGAAAAAATTGCAAGAAAAATTGAAGACAATCCAAGAAGATAAATAGACAAGACAGGATCAGTTGGAGCCACTTCAGGAGCAAGCAGGAAATATGATAGCAAATTTGGAAACAGAGAAAGGCAGACTAGAACAGGTGCATTCAAAAATTAAAGAAGTGTTGAAGGAGCACATAAAAGTGCAGGTTGTGGAGACCCTAATAGAAAAGAGTGCGTAAGAGAAGACTCAAGTAGATGCACTCACAAAGAAGTTCTAGGCATTGGAGAAATCGGTGCAGGAGGCACACACTGCCTGAGTGCCTCGGGACAAGCCACATGTTAGTGTCGGGGGCCTGTTGGAGAAGGCTATTTTGGGAGAAAAATCTGAGGAAATAGCACATCAAACGAGGCATAATGGACCAAGTAAGAAGTTCGCGGCTAGAACTAAGGAAAAGTAGCGCGATAGAATTGTGGATTAGCGCACGAAGGTAGTAAGAATATGGACAAGTTGAGTCCACTTAGAATTAGTGTTTTGGAGTATGATGTAAGGGTTTTTACCCACCTTTTGTAATATAAATAAATGATGTATTAGGTAGCTAGGGGCATGATTGTGAGATCTTAGAACTCATGTACAGAGAGCCTATCTTGGAGAACCTTTTTGAGTCTTGAGTCTTTGATATGTTTTGGGTTGAAGTATCAATTTTGGTTGTATAGTTGAGGAGCTAATGGAGATTTATGGAGTATAACTAAGGGTCAGGTCGCAAGTTGTGGAGCTTGGTGCGACACTAGTCCGCCTCACCACTACACTTATGTGCATTCGAAATGCACCCTTTTGATGTAACATGTGCAACACTAACTTTTTGATGAAGAATAATAAATAAGAAGAAGATCTTTGTGGACATAACTTAGGGGGGGTAAACCACGGTAAAATCATGTGTTTTGATGTGTTTGAATGATTTTTTTGTTTTTTCTGTAATTATGAATGAATGATGAATGGATAGAATAGTATTTTGTAGCACGCAGTACTGATAATGAAGAATGAAATAAATGTTATATCTAGATGAATGGTATAATATGATGCATGGTAAAGTAAGAGTAGAAGAAGTAGAACATCCCCAATCCATTCCATGATTATAGAGACTTGGGTCATGCGATCACCCATAAGCCATCTCGGGTGAGACTGTGTTGTGCACTCTGTGTGCAATGTTGTCTTCTAGTTTACCAGAGGAGCTGATGGTTTCTAGGGTTTTGCTGGAGAACTAAGGTAGAACCCAGGTCATCCCATACATCCAACAATAACATATGGATTGAATAGGGAATATGTGTAACACCCTATTTCCCCCAGCTTGTAAATATAACTGGACTGGCCAAGAACTATGGAAAACTCATAAATATGAATATGTGATGTAAATGGACCTTGAGGAAGAGGTCAATGAATGCGAATAATATTTGAATTTATTGCATAACTGCTGAGAGGGGATGTGCAGAAAAGAGACAACGATGGCGGTGGAAGGCACCTGGAAAGGGAGCGTTAACTTCCACCGAGAATTAAATACCGTATTTGGACTCCACTGGCCCGGAGAACCAAAAGCGACTCGATGGCCTTGAAATTTAATGCCTTCCAGGCTGACAGGTTGATGGCTTAATGAGGGATGGGAAGGTGAACCGCCTATCCGTAGAGCCGTCAGGCATGATCGGCGTAAGGGTAATCATGCCACATGCAACCTCACGAGAGGATAAGGCATATGGCAGAAGCGATTGAGGGGGCAGACGTGAGGGGAACTCTGGCATTATGCAGAGTGAGTGATAGCAGAGAGGAAGGATTGCAACCTTCGCTCCTGGTCACTGGTAGACAGAGAGAGACGCAGTCTCACAGCATCGTGGTCTCAGCTCGGGGGTGGCTAGTGGTAAATTTGTTGGGAGTCGCTAAGCCTACGGTTGGGTGGAAACGAGCACCCCTCTCAGCAGTTTCTTGACCCCTGGTGTTATCTCTGATAAGTGTTTTGCCTCTGGCATCTTGAAATATATATATGTGCTTATTCTGATAATTATACTCATAAGCTGTGAAACTGTGAATGATTTCATTATAAGAATGTCTGTATGGTATTTTGGTCAATACTCGTAGTTGTACATTTGTATGGAAGGACTATGTATGGCTTATGTCCTCATGAATTGTTATTTGCATGCATACTTCTCTAACTTAGACTTCACGTCTGGTTCTCGGGAGGACGACCTCCTTACCTACCTCAGGTAGTATCCTGAGTGAATCTCCCCATAGAGATAACCTCCTTGAAAAGCCCATCAAGAACCTGGAAGGAGGACATGAGGGCTTAAGGCCCTAAGAAATTCCTGATAGGTATTAATCGACGGACGAGGATCCATTGGGAAATATATGATCACACACGACCGTTAGATTAGTAGGAGAGAGTAGGGCGTTAAATGCCTTACAACTTTGTTGTCCTGTATCTTCGTGGATAGCGAAGAGTTTAGGACCGTGGATCCCCAAATTCCATGAGAGTATCTGGGCTGTGGATCTTTCCATGTTTAGGAAGTCGTGGGAGAGACCACAGGTTAGGAATCTGTCTGAGCCGTCAGATTTCAGCTGAAAAACCCGACAGCCGTTGGATCTCATCCAGAAATCCCGTCGACCGTCGGATCGGACCGGATTTGTCTGAGGGTTACCATCGGGAGTCTAGCCATCGACATATCGGGATTCTCAAGGACAAGAAAATAGAGACACTTCAAGTCTCGAAACACCGGGAAGATATGAACCGTCCGTTGAGGATACATGTGGTGGAGATCGAGGTTTACTATCGGGAGTCAGGATATCGACATTCTCGTGGACAGGAGATCGGGGAAGTCCGAAGTGAAAACCCCGACAAAATATGAGCCGTCCGTTTAGGGAGACAGGTGTTCAGAATCCGTAGAGAGTCGGGATATTCGGCATCAAGAAATCGGAGTTCCTGAGGTCATGAGAATGGGGACATCACAAGTCTCGAAATCCCGGAGAAATCGGGACCGTCCATCAGAGGAGGACACATGGCAGTGATCGACGCCGTTGGGGAAAGTCTTGACAGGAAGTTGTTGATCGACATTTGTGTCGTCGGGATATCGGGAATCCCATGAGCCAATTCATTTTGGCATTGAAAACCCCATAGCCCCGATGAGGGATAAGACTGTGGTCACAGGGATCGTGGTCATGAGAGATAGGAGCCTAGCCAGGAGAGCTAGCGCGTCGGGATTAAAGGAATCGCGAGTCCTGAGGACGTTTGCATTTCGACTTTGGAAAGTCTGAATCCCCGATGGGGGACAAGGTTGCGGTCTCGTGAGATGGAGGTAACATGGACCAAGAGCTTAGCCTGGAGGGCTAGCGGGAATTGGAACGCATTGGGGATTTGAAGTCCAACACCCCGATGGGAGGATATAAGGCTGCGGTCTTATGGGAGTGGTCATATGGACCAGAGGGCATAGCCAGGAGGGGCTAAGGCTGGAAGAGAGCTTATCGAAGATTCGGGAGCTCCGTGATCGAGAGTCCAGATTTTCTGGACGGTAAACCCCGATGAACGGAAGAGATTCTGTCGGAGGATCTCAGGGTCTGTAATGACCGTTAGATGTGGAAACAAGGCATTGACTTAAGCCAGGACATGGTTATTCTTTAGGATAAGCGTAGATGCGGGCGACCATAGTCCACTGCTTGAATCTGGCCGAGGTGAATTCTGGAGCCCCTTTCCATTCTACCTTTAGTGGGGGGCGGGGGTCAAAGTGGACGCGCAATTCTCGAACAGTCGAGATTAACTCATTGTGATCTTGGCTTCAGTGGATTCTTGATCCCACTTGCCATTTGTCTTTAATGGGGGTCGAGAATATTGTGGTGTGTGAAGTAGGGCCCCTCCTGTCATGTCGACTTCCGTGTCGAGTTTCCCTTTTTTCCACATGTATTCCCCTTAACCGCGCAACGTGGTTGTTTCTCATTGGCTGTTCTATGGCCTTGTTGGGATTTGTTTCTATTGGTCATTTGCTGACCCTCTAGGGATTCGTCCCCAGTGGCTGGTCGCTATCTTTGTCGGGGTTCGGTGGTTGCAATATAGAACGATTCAACATTCCTTTAGCGTTGAGGCATGAAATACAAATAGACACTACGTTCAAGATGAGCCTTGATCATGACTCGCGATCACATGAGAGCGGAGAAGAGAGAGCAGTTACGTTGGGTCTCCATGGATATTTAGGGGTTTTTAGTGCAGGAGAAGACCAGAAAAATTTGATTTAGGTATTAGTGGGTATGCTACAAGTGGTATCGAGCATGGTTACAACACTTTCGGCCTAATTGGAGCTCATGAGCAGTCAGCATAAAATTGGTTAGAAGAGCTTCTATGAGGTAACCCACGACTTAACTCTCTTGTCCAATTAAAAACTTGGAAAATGAGAATGTAATGTCCCCACCTCTTAGAGGTGATGAGGAGACTCAGTGGCATGGGCACCCCCATTAGGTTATAGTCTCACACTGAAGGGGTGGAAAATTCAAGAAGTTAAAAGTTATATTTTCACTGAGGGGGGGAAAAGTCAAGAAGTTAAAAGTTATATTTTTAAGTTGACTTAAGAAAGGAAAAGGATAAAGGAGTAAAAGATAACTCAACAAAAGAATAGAAGATTAACCATGGGATTTAACCTAACTCAACATAGAATTAGAAGGAAAAGTATAAGTAAGAGGCTCGGGTGCACCTATTATTCATTCTGGTTTTGGATTAGCATTTGTTATTGCTCTTGAGCATTCATTTTGGGGGTTTGTTGTACAAACCTTTGTGAGCAACTCAGTGGTGAAATATCCACTCACCTTGTTCCACAACTTGGTCTCGGGGATGAAAGACTCCTCCACACCATTCTAGTCTCAGGGATAGCTTATAGAGGGAGGTTCGATCCAGCTTATCCTGAGGGCCTGGGGCCATTTCGACAGTTGGGTTTTGTTTGCAGGGGCAGGACCATCAGTTTGAGGGATTTTTGGGAGGGTTATCATCATTCTACATTTGTCTGCAGATTGGGACGTTGTGGAGCCATAGGGGACGTCATGTGATTCAGTAAAATTCAGATCTAGGGATATCTTCTTGATATCTGAGCCCAAAACTTCTCCCATGGTATTCTCATAGCCCGATCTATATTCTTGGAGAGTTTTAGAGCATTTGGAGGCCTCCTTCATCAGGGCCAAACCAGCTAGGGTTTCAGTCATCCAGTGGGGCACACCATTCAGTGGAGAATTCATATCTACGGGGTTTGAGAGTGGATTTGGGAATTTGGACATCTGGGTTGTCCTTACAGTTGGCCGATCTATCATTTGGCATATTTCTCGGGATGATTGGACACTTTTGGTAGTAGGGAAAAATTATTCAGGACAACAACATTCTAGCAGGACGTGGCACTTTCAAGCTATGAGGTTGAGCATTAGTACGACTCAGATCTGCTTGATTTAGTCTTCATTGTATATCCTGCCTTTGGAGGCTTATTTTGTATTGTCGGGAGTATTTTGTAGCAGCTCATATCTATTGCTTGTACAGCCATCTGAGGTTTATGCCAGATCAACCATCTATTGTATTGATCTTACGTTGCTCATACTAAAAAGGTCAGATCTTTGTTTGTGCTTCTACATCTTGAATATATTGTGATCTCCATGTGTTGATGAATCTTGTATGCACTTAATAACTCAATAAATTAGTAGTAGTTAGTGATTCCAAGAAAGAATTTGGCTTGGGATCATT
>SNQJ01S0078864.1:45579-57170 GCA_010110895.2 Picea sitchensis
GTTCCACATACCACCAGAAATGGAATGAAAAGCACTATCCATCTAGGATAGTTTCAATGAAAAATTCATTGACCGCCATCTCATTATTCCATAAATAAGCACGGGTTCTCTAACCATACTTCTAGGATAACTCAATCCACAAAGCATCTTCTTGTGAGGGATTTCACCATAAAGGGACCACTTTGGAGTTCATCTATTTCTACTTATTATCAACCATGACAAGACAATAACGAGTCATCTTTACATAAAAAAATATTGTGTCCATTACCCAACCTTTGTGCTACGGAGCTTTCTTCAAAGGTTGACATCAATGGAAACCAACCTTAATCAACAACTCAAACCCATTCCCCACTCATTGAGTCATGGTCAGCTATTTTTAACATGGTTGTTCCATTTGTCTTCCAACATTTATTTTATTAAAAGTTTGTCTCATACATGTGTCCAATAAAAGAGGACAATTGGGAACGTCAAATATTTGCCCAACAATCGTCAATTAATTAATTACATAATAAAAAATTCCAAATTCATATTTTCCATAAATGGAAAATAATTTCCAAATCCAAATTTTCTATAAAACAAAAATTTATTTCAAAAATCCACATAAAATTTAATTTTCTAAAATTTGAGGATATTACATCCTCTCCCCCTTAAGTAAAACATTGTCCTCAGTGTTCATTCCTCTTTTGGAATAGGGTTGGATAATAATTCAACATATCTTCTTTCAATTCTGAAGTGGCCTCTTCAGGACTAAAGTTATTCCATTTCACTTTTACCTGGGCGATGGCTCTGTTCTGTAGTATTATTTCTTTCATATCGAGAATGCAGAGAGGTTCTTCTTGGAACTCGCCTTCTGGTTCTACCTCCACTATGTTCCAATCAATGATGTGAGTAGGGTCATGAATATATATTTTTAGTAATGAAACATGAAAAACATTATGAACTTTTAAATTTGCAAGGAGTGCTAGTTTATATGCCACGGGTCCGATTCGACTTAAAATCTTGAAGAGGCCACAAAACCTTGGTGCCAACTTTGAAAAACTTCCTAGATTTAGAGAAATCCTTCTTTATTTGACTTTTATATATGCATGTTCTCTAATTTGAAATTCTTGATGTCTTTTTTTTTAAATTTGTGTAGATTTTCTATCAGTCCCAGGCCTCTTTTAAATTCTGTTGTACTCTTTTTACCATCCTCTCTATATCTGACTTGTATTTAGGAGCAGAATGAACTGATTAAAAAATTGAATACAATAAAAACAGAGATAGGAATAATAACATAAATATCCAATGAACAATATCTTCTATTAAATAATGATATAGGTTGAAAATGTAAAACTGCAAAACTGAAACTTACTCGAATAGTGGTAGATATCTCTGAGAAGAGATGTGGCTACTACTCGCATCCGTATGAGTAGAATGTATTACAATGAGTCTCCATAGGCCCTTTCCATATTAATCATGAATTCCAAAACCATAGACATCCAAAAACCTAACCCTACAAGGTGAAACACCAAAATTCATGTGGATTGTATGGGTAAGTTGGTGTAATTTGGTACCTCAACTTCCTAGGGACATAACATTTGCATATGATGTCCATTGTAGGTGCGTGATATCCTGTTGGAAAGGTATTTCATAGAACTAAACATTCCTCCATCAAACTCTGACTCTGTCTATAGTATGACTGTGGTGAGCCAAAAAAACAACATGGCCCCAAAACAACCCTGAAAGTATAGCAATATGTGATGACATGAAAACATACAAAATAATCCAGTTAGACTAGGAGAGAGGCCACTTGTATCAACATGTATAATGCGTGAGGCTTTAGAAATCCCTAGAAGTGTATAAATCACAACTATAAAGTAGTACATAAAGACGTGTTGAACAAAAATGAACATGAGGAACTAGTTAGAATAGGTGGGTGGCCACCAATATCAACATGTATCAATCCTACACTTTTAGAAAGAAATGGTATACATTGCGTTGAGATCCCCCATCAGGTGAGGAAAATTTTGTTGGATTTGGCCCTGGGTGAGACACTTTCCTTGGTGTAGGATTTGTCCTTCCTTAACAACTCGATAAAGCTGGATCCGTTGCTGGCGAGTGCCCTTGACCTGTGTCTCCAAGATATAATGGGTGGATTCTTGTTCCATGTAGTTGGGTTTGATCTATGTTGGTGTCAGATGTTCGACGATCTCAGAGGTGTCCAATAATGGTGGAAAATATGGCCTAAGGAGGTTCACATTAAATAATGGATGCATACCAATGAAGGGTGGAGTGTTGAGCTCAAAATAATTGCAACCCACAACCTTGGTAATAGTGTAAAGAAACACAGTGGGTGAAGCTTATGATGGGGCCCATTGAGATGTTCCTTATGAAAATGTAACCATACTTTGTCACCAACGTGAAACTAGTGTTGTACCTTGTGTTGATCGTGGAACTGCTTTGCTTGTACTTAGGATTGGATTTCTATAAAATATCTTGGAACTATTGGAAGATGTGTTGAATCGACCCAATGAATATGGTGTCTTTGTCAATCCCAGACTGATCAGGAGAAGATTTTTTCTGTGTGGTGGCAAGAGGAAGTGCAACATCAATGGGTCCCAAGGGTTGGAATCCCAGACCCACCTGAAATGGGTTGTTGTAGGTGGAACTATAAAGATCCCTATTGTAGCTATGTTGGACATATGGGAGACTCTCGTCGCATGTACGAGGATGCTTAGAATTGTACATGCACAGGATGTGCACAATCATCCGATTGACGACCTCAGTTTGGCCATCAGTTTTTGGGGTGGAGAGAAGTGGATTTTGTGAGCTTGGTGTCCAATAGAGACCAGAGACTTGACCAAAATGTGTTGAGGAACCTATTGTCTTGGTCAGAGGTGATGGTCTGTGGTATCCCAAAGTGGACCCAAACTCGTTCGAAAAAGAGATTGGCAGTCTCGGCCACTGTGAAATTCTTCTTGTAGGATTTGAGGATGTCCATCTTTGGAAATCGATCAACGAACACAAACACGCAGCCATTTCCATGCTTGGTAGATGAAAAACTAGACATATAATCCATTGAGATGGATTCCCACAACTTCTCAAGAATAGGAAGAGGGGTGTATAATCCTTTCTTCTTGATGGATGGATTGAAAATGGAACAGGCAGTGCAAGATCAAATATACTTGCTGACATCTTGTTGAAGTTTTGGCCAAGAAATATGTTTTTGAAGAATGACCAAAGTTTTATCTATGCCAAAATGTCCCGCCACTCGACTTTAGTGGGATTCCCAAATCAGCTTTGCACGCTCTCTTGTAGGAACAAAGAGATGGACCAGGTGGCATAAGAGTCCATCCTGAATGTGAAAATCAATGATAGTGGCATCTGTACCCAAAATTTGATATGTGATGGCGAAGTATGGATATTTATGATAAAGTTGGGGCCACTCTAATGCTTCATGTCCATAGGACTGGAGTACAGTGGTGAGTGCAGTCGCAGGAGTCCAACTGAGACAGTCAAAGATACGATTGGAGATACATTTCTTATACTTGATGTTGAGATGGAACTGTTGTAGGTAGGTGGACCACTTATTATGGAGGTCGTTATGCAATTTCCTCTATGTATGTATGAACTGTAGAGGCCTGTGATCAGTGTGTATGATCGTCTCTTTCCACATAATGTAATGTTTCCATTGACGACAAAATTGTACATTGGAATACATTTCATTTTCATAGTTGGGGTGTTTCCAGACAGTATTAGAGATTGTCTCACTATGGTATTCTAGAGTATGCTCGTGCTGAGTTAGAACTGCGCCCACAACATAGTCAAATTCATCCATCTCAATCTCGAATGGTTGTTGCATATCAAGAAAGGAGAGTACAGTAGCTGAGCAAAAGCGATCATTCAGATCATTGAATTCTCATTGTTGCACCTTCCCCCACACAAACATGGCCCTACAACCACCCTTGGTTACCTAGCTGAGGGACCATGCAATATGGAAGAATCCCAACACGAACTATTGGTAGAAATTGTCTAGTCCTAAGAAGCTTCGAAGCTCAGTTAATGTGGTTGGGGCCATACATTCACGTATGACTTGGATCATAGGTGGATCAACATGTACCCCATGCTCGTCAACAATGTAGCCCAGGTATTGGACCTTGTTCATGACAAAAGAGAATTTTTCTAAGTTGGCATAAATCTTGTGCTTCCACAAAGTGCTAAAAAACTACTGAATATGTCGCATGTGCTCCTCCCACGTTCTTTTGAAGATGAGGATTTCATCCAAATATACTACCACAAAGGACTTGGTGAAAGGTCTCAAGGTGCATTTGTTAATCCAAAGGGCATGACTATCCATTCGTAGAGACCTTCCTTAGACTTGAATGTTGTCTTCCAAATATCGGTTGGTTCGATGGGAACCTACTAGTAGCTAGACTTTAGGTCAATCTTGATGAAGAACTTTTCCCCCTTGAGTTGGTCAAGAAGTTCCTCAATCCTGGGAATATGGTTGGGGTACCTAAATGTGATTTTGTTTAAGGCTCTGTAATCAAGGCAGAGTCACCAAGTCCCATCCTTCTTATGCACCAGTAAAATCATGCTTTCTCAAGGGGAGGAGTTGGGTCTGATGTTCCCCTTATGAAGAATATCTTGGATCTAACGCCTGATTTCATCATTCTCCATCAGCGACTGTCGATAGACTAACCCATTAGGTAGAGGTGTGTCGGGGGTCAGATCAATTGAATGCTTGACCTGGCAGTGTGTTGGTACCCCTATAGGTGAGGCAAAGATGTATTTGTATTCTTCCACGATCACGTCCACTTGTTGTTTTTGCAAAGAGAGGTGTTGTGTAGGGGCCACAAATGTGGCAACGACCTTATGCTTAATGTGAGCACGGATCACAAAGAAGACAAAATTCTCGGTCTGTGAAATGACCTTACTGCATTTCTTAGCAGAGATTAAAGAAATAGAAGTAGGCGGTTGTGACATCCCCAGAAATAAAGTATTTTAGAAATTTAAAATTTGTTGGGAAAATTATTCCATTTTTAGTAAATTTGAAATTGGAATTTTTTTTTTTCCATTTATGGCAATTCTGAATTTCGAATTTGATAATTGTGATTAATTACCATGACTGTTGGGTAGAGATCTGATTGACCCAACTAACTATTTGACTGTGACACTTGTATGAAAAAATAATATTTTATATTAATTGCGGGAGGACAAATGGAACAACCATGTTAAAATCAGCTGACCATGACTCCATGAGTGGGGAACATGTTGGAACTACCTCTGGGCTGATTATTACAAGTGGAAAGTCGGAGATTTGGCCATTGGCAGCCCCTAAAAATCAGGGATTTAGAAAGTTGCGAAAATTCCCAAGGGGGGGGAAAGAAATACCTAGGCAAAAGCATTGTTGTGTTAAATAGCATATCTGAGGAGGCAGGACGCTGCCAAGTATGCTGGAAAAAGAATTACCTCTTGTTGTTATGAACACTGTCTTCTAAGGTGTGAGGCAAGGAGGAGTATGCTGGAAAAAGAATTACCTCTTGTTGTTATGAACATTGTCTTCTAAGGTGTGAGGCAAGGAGGAGTATGCTAGGGAAAAGTACTACTGTGTAGTTGTTGTTATGAACACTAAAAGTTAAGTGTGAGGCAAGGAGAGGACGAGGGATAGAGGAAGACACTGTTGAAGAAAAGATCCCAAGTTTTCCCTCATGGATTCATGGTCAGGCTAGGGGGTGAATTAAAGTGTAATTTATTCCATGAATGAGATCTGTCCATTTGGAGCAATTTTACAGTAGATGACTAAAATTCTGGAATTATTTCCTTATGAAAATTAAACGGTTAGGCATAATTTATCTATGTAAATCATACTTGAAAGGAACATATCTATTTACAGTCATTGTTTATTCCTGTAACTACATTTTCTAGGCGGAACTACCTATATAAAAATTGAATTTAACAAATTTGTATATATATATATAAGTTTATGTGTATCTCTATAAATAAATCTCAGAAAATCAACTCATATTATTTAGCTGAGATTTTTCATTCTCATATAATATTGAAGAATGAAATACAAGGTACTATGGACCCTACAGATCGCATATCGATATAACACATATAGGTTTTGCGATAGAAACCTAATTACCATGAAAGAAGGACTACCCATATACGATTACAGTTGTTTATAGAAGGACAATCCATAAATAATTGACATAATCGTAAACTTTAAGACATAAGACCTATCTAACCACCCAGTGCACAGATTTAGCTAATACTCAACTGTTACTAGGGAATAGTATAACACTAGACAAATCACATACATAGAGGTAATGTAAATCAATAATAGACTTGTATATGACTCATAATAAAGTGAGTAACCATCTCAATAATTGTGACATTATGTTGAATATAAACATAAGATATTTATACAACCATTATTCTAAATTCTCCGAGAACCTGCGTTGATAAAGACTTAAGGCAAAGCTACAGAATGAAAGAAACAAGTATCATATTACTCGAGTTGTCTTTCAAGGAAAATCTATAAGGTCAGGAGGAAGTTGAAAATCTTTCTTCCATTAATGATTGAGTCAAGACATAGTATAAGAGAATCCGACTTGAATCTTTCAGCCAATCTTATAGTTTTACAGGAAACCCTCATATTGGCCTAGAAATGAAATAATAGAAGTATAAAAACAAACAACATCTGCCACAGAGAATTAACCACTTTAATTCTTGAGTTGTCGAAGTTTCTAGAAAGGGTAGAACTAAACTCAAATACCTTTTAAGAAGATTATGGAGGTTGTTCCCAATGTATTCTTGTAATCGAAAGAAAACCCTGCACACATTTCAGCAAAACAATTATAGACTTGTTCGAACAGGAAAGAAAAGAATATAATAAAATAGATGAGTATAGACGAAATAACCCTTAACTTAAATAGGAAGATTTGATGTTTTTCCCTTTTGCGACAAACTGCGTACTGTCCAAATGGAGAGGGAGGAGGAGTCCATATCTCTCTGATGGGTACCCTCTCAAAACAAAGGGCCCGTCATTAGCGATAAAAATATCTTTGAATAACCAAGAAAAGAATGGAACAAAGAATAAATAAACGAATGTTGGAATATATATCCAAATCGCATGATAAGAAAAAATTCATTGTCCTTTTCAAAAAAATCAAATGGCCAATAAAAACATACCAATCATTTGTCTAGCATTCTATGATTAAGTTTTTAAGGAAAATACAGAGACAACCCAATGTTGAAAACTCCAGGCACACATGCACTCTTATTGCATCCAAAATATGAGTAAGAGGGTATGCAGAGGTAAATATGACCACCTTTAGTTATCTTTAGGGTTTAAGCTTTGTTGAAAGGTTAGGTTGGCTTTTACTTTTATGAGAAACTTTCCAATAGAAAAACCCCAACCTAAGGTTTCGTCGAGAAATCCCGGAAGAACGGAGAGAAAAAAGAGAAACAAAGTGAAAACCCATTTCATTATTACTCAACTAGAATAGAAGTAACTTCCAAAAAGATTTTAGTAACGTGGAACAGGTATAACATACATATGTATACAAGGCCTGGCCAAACGAAATTTCGACTACTTTTCCAATGAAATACAGTAGGAGATAGCACAGAGGAAAGTTTCCAACGCATGGAAAACAATGAATGTAAAAGGAGGGAGAAAGGGATTACGAGAAGGACCCTACTCTCATGAAATGTGTCGAGAGGGAATGTAGGAGAATTAAACTCAAAATATCAAATGGGAACTTGCAGTAAAAGTTATACCGTAAGAAAGAAACTTACCGAATGCAGGAATAACTCGGAAAATGCTCCAAGCCACCATACCCCGCGTAGAGTAAGCCAAGAAAACAAAGGAACACATAGAGCTCAATTTGGAATAGACTTGCCCAAATGACAATGAATATCGGTTGCTACCCTAAGACACAGTCCCTAACGCATATTGAATGCATGGTACATTGAGAATTTGATGCCATGTGATAGGAGTGATGGGGCATGAATGTATTGTAGTAGGGAACAGGGTGGTTCTCGTTGCTCACCCACCCCCTTTAATGGCCATACAAAGAACTTAATTCTAACTTTCATCACATTCCATCATATTTAATGTAATTTAAAGAACAAGTATGGGACTCCTCCAAAAAGAAAGAAAACAACCTATCACTACTAGTCCAATTGGCACCAGGGTTGCGTTTAGTTAAGTCTTGTAAGGATTCAATCGATTGCCAGTATTAGTGCTCACTTGTAACTAGTGAGTTTTAACAGGATTTCATTGTGATTTAATAAGTCAAACCTCTAAGTCCAAGGATAAATAAAACCATTTGGCCTCCCTTTGTTACGTTTATTTAAGTTGATATGGTGTACTGGAATTTAGGCATGTGCGCACATATGGTAATATGTGTTAAGAGAGAGGCTGAAATACTAAGTTTTGGGACTATGTCGATTACATTATTGTTATGAGGTGTAGACATTCAACCCCTTGCAAAAACTAGCATGACTTAAATAAAATATGGAAGGGTAAACTCCAGACTATGGATCTGTAATGCTAGGAAAGAGAAATTTAATACATAGGGTATCACATTATTTTTAGTGTTGTTATAAACTATTTTACAGACTTAGAGCCTAATAAAAATAAATAAATAAAATTATGATGAAATCGAGGTCTAATACATATTGTATTAGAGAAAATTTTACAACACTGGGCCTTGAATAGGGCCACATTAATTTCTTGACATATATATATTTGTTTTTATGCAAAACTAATAAACCTATATTGTTACAAACAGAAAACCTTTTATGTTTTGTGTGAATTATGGCATCTGAGGATGATGCATAAATCAAAATGGAAGGAAATCCATAACAGTGACCTCATGGAGATCCAAGACAAAATAGTGACGGAAGCTCTCCTATGGAAGTACTAGAAACAATGAGGAATCTTATTGTTGAGTTGCAGGTTCTCAAAGAAGACAATGAGAAATTGAAGAAAGCACAGTAGGAACATCAAGAGATAAATGAAGTCTTGTTGTGTAGTATAGTGACCAAGAAAATCCCAAAGGAGGATAACCATGACGAAGAGGTCAACAAAAGGGCCTCCAAGAACTCTGGGCAGGAATAGAAAAAGGAGACAGTTCGTCTGAAGGAACACCTTCAGCTGAAGACAAAACTATAACAGACAGAAAAAGAGAACAAGTAGATCACCTTGAAGGATAATTTAAAAAGATTAAACAAACTACCTTTGATGGAGAATCCAAGACAGGAGAAGAAGTTGAGGCATGGTTGTTAGAAATAAAAAAATACTTCCAGATCTACAACTATTCCAGCAACATGAAGGTCAAAATGGCCATCTACAATCTGAAAGGGAAGGCCAACATTTAGCGGTAAGACCTAAAGTTGGCCAAGGGCCTAAAGGAGAAATAGTTGGAATGGTCTGACTTTAAGTAGTATTTCAAGAAACAATACCTTTCTGAAAGGTATTATGAAAAGAAAACGAAAGAATTTTATGAATTACGACTTGGACAGATGACAATGGAGGACCTTATAAATAAATTTTTGGAACTACTAAGGTTCGTACCATACATCCGATGGGATAAGGTAAAATCTAGTGATTCTTAAGTTGTTTACCATAGTCCTACAGGGACAGAATTGAGTTTGACAACCCCAAATCCTTGAGTGAAGTATGAAGACTTTGTTGTCCTACATGAATTTAGAGACATGTTTGTGGATGAGATACTAGAATTACCTCCTAGAAGGGAAATAGACTTTTCCATAGACCTACTATCTGGTTCAACCCCTATCTCAAAAGCACCTTATGGAATGAGTCTACCAGAACTGACAGAATTAAAAATACAATTATAGGAATTGTTGGACAAAGAGTATATCAGACCAAGTGTTTCAACATGGGGGGCATCAGTCCTCTTTGTGAAAAAGAAATATGGTACTCTAAGACTTTGTATCAATTATAGACAATTGAATAAAATGACTATTAATAACAAGTACCCCTTACCTAGGATAAATGACCTGTTTGATCAAGTAGGTGGGGCCAAGATCTTTTCGAAATTAGATTTACGATTCGGTTATCATCAAGTTAGGATAAAGGATGAAGATATAAGAAAAACAACTTTTCGAACAAGATATGGACACTACAAATTCGTAGTCATACCTTTCGGACTCACCAACACGCCAGCCACGTTTATGTGCCTGATGAACAATATTTTCAGTCAATACTTAGACAAGTTCGTACTAGTATTTATCGACGATATTCTGGTCTATTCTAAAATAGAGGAAGAACATGAAAAACACTTAACAATAGTTCTGCAAATGTTGAGGAAACACAAACTGTATGCCAAGTTTGATAAGTGTGACTTTTATCAAAAGGAAATATAATATCTAGGACATGTAATTTCAGCAAAAAGCATTTTCGTAGACCTCGAGAAAATAAAAACCATCATAGAATGGCCGGTACCTAAGGATGTAGTGGATATCCGGTCATTCATGGGATTCACAAGATATTATCACAGATTTATAGAGGGGTTCTTCAAGATAGGTTATCCTATCACGTCATTACAAAAGAAAGGGGCCAAGTTTAACTAGTCACAAAAGTGTCAATACAGTTTTAACAAGCTAAAAGAATTACTGAAAATTGCACCTATATTGAAGGTAGCAGACCTAGATAAAGACTTCACTGTATGTGTTGATGCAAGTACAGAAGGACTAGGTGGCGTCCTAACTTAGGAAGGACATGCGATTTGTTATGAGTCCCAAAAATTAAAAGAACATGAGATAAATTATGTCACTCATGACTTAGAATTGGCAGCAGTAATACACGCCTTAAAAATGTGGTGACACTACATAATGGGTAGAAAATTTCTACTATTGACAGATAATAGTGGTGTAAAATATATGTTTATCCAACTAGATATTAATGCAAGGAAAGCAATATGGCTAGCCTTCTTGAGAGAATTCGACTTCGAAGTCAGACATATCAACGGTAAGGAAAATAAGGTAGCAGACGCTTTAAGAAGAAGAGTCCATGGGTTAATTGAGATAAATATCAGTAAGGAAGAAAGTGATCTGGAAGAAAGAATAAGAATGATAGGTATAAACGACGGAAATTACATTAAGATAATGGAATAATTACAACACAACACCACAAACTCAGATAAATCAGATCTATGTATCGATAAGAAGGGACTAGTACGATTCAAAAATAGACTTTACATACCAGATTCAGCAGAGTTAAAATTAATACTCTTGGACGAAGTGCATAAGAAACCATATTCTGGCCATCCAGGGTACTAGAAAACAATAACCGCACTTAGAAAACTATTTTAGTATCCCAGTATGAAGGGAGAAATAGAAGAATACTTGGCTAGGTGCCAAGATTGTCAGCAGGTCAAGTGATGCAGGAGCATCCGCAACATCCGAAATTCAACATATCAACCAGCGCGAGGAGGAAGAGAATCGTACAGCTGGACAAGCCAGCAAACCTTTTTTCTTTTGATTTTGAATTTCACCTTGGTATTGTTGCGCCACCATTTACTAAAGGCATTCAAAGCCAGGCGCACTCGTATTATGTTACAGATAGGAAGGCAGTTAAT
>SNQJ01S0078865.1:0-18607 GCA_010110895.2 Picea sitchensis
ATAGGTTACATGTATAGTAACCTTCAACTTCTACCAAAACAATCAACCTCATAAGTAGAGTAGGTAACATAAGTTTCTAACATGCTTTAACTATATAAGTGTACACATGTATATTTTACTTTTTTATCATTTATCTTTTTTTCCATCATCCATACTCTTGGGTGAAGATGTGTATTTGTGGTATGGACAAATACAAACTTTCATTCCTGAAAATGTATACATACACGTACACATTTTTTTTCTTGAATAGTACATACCACAAATGCACACTTTCACACCACCACCTATCCTCTCTAAAAGTGAAAGTTTATATTCATAATATTCCCTAAAAAATTAGTAGTAGGATACCTATAATTAGTTAACCTTTATAAGTGTAACTAATCACTTGATATGCATAATTTATAATTAATTGTAAATAAATTTATATAAATATATAAATAGCACGAAGAGGTTGGATCCAATGGTTATAACTAATTAACCTTTATAATGTAACTAATCATTTGATATGCATAATTTATATAAATATATAGATAAAACAAAGAGGTTGGATCCAATGGCTAGGATTGAGGAAATTTTCACCATTGGACAAGGTTAAATTCTTGTGAGGGCTTCCTTGAATTTAATGTAGTGATTGAACATGTGGTTGCACCCAAAGAGATTCTACTCACGATCTTGTAATCTATGCATGCATAAGTGTATCAAAGACTACCCCTATGTCTTTCAAATTGTAAAATCCTAGTTTGAACATATCATTTCAATCAATTTGAACATATTGTTTCAAGGTGGAGTTAATTGTGAGGTCTATCCAGTTCTAGTTTGGCTAAGATTTGATTCTAATTGAGTCCAGTTGGAGGCCAAAATCTTGGTTGAGTCCAGCTAAAACTAATGATGAATTAATGGTTGAGGCCACTAAGGAAGTACTTAAAGTAGTGGTGGAATCATTTCGAAGGGACAAAATCCCTAGGCATGATGGTTGGTTGGTTGAGTTTTATTTATGCTTCTATGATTTCTTATAGGAAAATATATTGAGAGTAGTGGAGGAATCAAGGACTTCAAGCTAGGCTCTAGGAGTTTTCAATGCCACCCTTTTAGCCTTAATTCCAAATAAGGACTCTTCTTTCTCATTTGAGGAACTAAGACCCATATCCTTATGCAATTCTATTTATAAGACAATTTAAAATATTATAGCAAGAAAACTTAAGGAGGTATCTCTACATCAATGTTTGTTGTGAGAGATAAACAAAGCATCATGCCATAGGGTAGCATATGAGGATATGCATACAATTAAAACTAAGAAGTTTCAAGATATGGTGGTTAAGATGGACCAAAGATTATGATAGATTTAGTTGGTTATACCTAAATTTAATTCTAATTGAAATGACATTTGTGTTTCAATGGTAAATTGGATTATGGGATGCCTTTCTTCTATTTCATTTATTGTTTGAATAAATGTCTCAGCTTCTAGTTTCTTCAAACATTATATGTAACATCCTCATTTTTAATCCTCGGATTAATGATATGTAATGTAAATATGATGTATAGTTGTGGGCCCGAATATGTAATATGTAAACATTGTATATAATCCTGATAATAAAACAAAATGTAACACCGATTGCATATGGACATAAATGGGGTAATGGGGGGGCTAAGTTTCCACAAGAGAGGGTAATGTCTAAAAAGAGGTTCCAAGGGGGGATTATTCATGGGTATTAATCCCAACCCGCCTTCCTTAAATTATTGATTGCGTATAATCTTCTAAGTTTATGTTTGAGTGTTCCCAAATCCAATCATTAAACACATGCAAGAGAGTTGGGTTTGAGTGTTCCCAAAGCTAATCATTGAACACATGTAAGAGGGTGGTGTGAAAGTCACATCCCATAATTATGGTGAGAAAGAGGTTTGAGTACAATCAACAATGGGGAATGTGAGAGTCAATATGCATGGACAAAGGGAAATTTGAAAGGGTATGGTAGGAAGTTTTTACATGCAATTTTTTGAGACAAGAAGGGAGTGCATAGTGTTGGAGCTTGAAGGCATCCATAGTGGGCATGTGTGGCAGCTTGTTGGATTTGTAAATTCATGGAAAATAGGTTGTTAGGCCAGTAGAGTGAGATTTGTGTAATATATTACCCTAGAAACCGCTGGTGTTTGTTGATGTGATTTTTACTCTAGAAGCACATCCCCGAGTCCCTAGCAAGGAGATCTTAGCCAACCTATGCTTGGAGCCCCTCGAGGAAGTGGGATGGATTGAGGACTCATGTGCAAGGAAATGGATCCACTTCATTGGGTTTTGTAGGTTGAGGGAAAGAGAGTTGGAGGATTGGGATAGCTATAGGAAAAAATTAGCTCTGTGGGTAAAAGATGTCAGGAATGGACAACGATACACCCCTTATGGATTCAGAGCCCCCTCAACTTGGGGGTGATTTGATGCTAAGATTTGAAGCAACAATTATATGGATGGGATGAATGTTTGTCCCCTATAGTTGGTTTCACATATGTTGATAAAAAGATAAGTAAGCCTTATCTATGTTTCATTGTTCTTATGTATGGTATTTGGTTGTTGTGCACAAACTCTGTTATTGAGTGAATTATAATTTGTTGCATGTATGTATATTTGGCTGAAACTCACAATGCCACCAAATGCATGTTAAATCCTTGAAGCATTGCATTTAATTGTGAGATTATTTGTTGTGTGCTTACTCCAAGTTTAAGGAGTTGTATGTTGTTGTGTGAATGTTAACTTTGCTGCAATTCATGTTTTAAAAGTGTTGTAGATGCATGCGTGTTTCTAAAATGCAAACATTTGATTTAAATGGTATAAAAAAAAATTCAAATTGTTGGGTTTAGTAGTGGGGAACACTACAAAGTGGTATCAAAGCTTCTAGTTCAACACCAGATCCATATGGGCCAAACCAAAGTAGATTTAATAAATTCATTGTTATAAAGTATCATTATGTGTTGAATTTGGGAGAAATGATTAATTTCAGAGTGAAATTCCCAAATTTCCAGGTGGATAATGCGTGTAATTTGGAAAGGGATGCCAAATTATCAATCGCAGGGTTATGTTCGACCATGGGAAGCTAATTTTAGAGCTTCTATGGTGACCGAAAAATGAAAGAACATTTTTGGTTGAAAAATAAAACTTTAGTAAAATTATGAAAATTTCAACAATTATGATTTTTTTTTTTCAGAATTTTTGGAAATTTTGTACAGATGATGATGTGGACTGTACCAATGACATGGACTAACAAGCTCCATGGTGGTAGAAGGAAGGTTCATATAATAGAGTTTGATGAATCAACGGTCGAGATCATGTTTGATTTTGAGATTGAGGACCTAGATTCAACCTAGATTGGCCAAAAGCTTCTAAGTTTTTTGAGATCGACGAGTTTGGGAAAAGTCCGAACACAAACTTAGAAGAAATTGCTTGTCGCCAATGGAATTTTTGAAGTTCAACAAATTTTGGCAAATTTCCAAATGAAACTTAGAAATAAATCATCAATCATCGATGGAGAGAAGTGGAAGAGAATTGTCGATCGAATATTGACGGTCAAGATTCATCTTCGGGGTTTAGCAAAGTCTCACAAATCGATTGTCAAGATATGTCTTTAGGGTTTGGTGAAGTCTTTCCTATTGACAATTGAGATTTATCAGGTGGTTTGAAGAATGGATGACTAAGATCTCTTTTGATCCTGAGATCAATGGGTCAAATTCATTGCAAGATTGGTCAAAAAATTATAATTTAAACGAGTTCGGAAATGTGAAAATAATTATGTTGATCATCGATGGAGCAATTGGGATTCATCGAAATCCTAGAAAATGTAACCTTTCGGAAAATCGTCGATGGAGCGATCGGAGGTCGAAAAAATCTTATACATAAGCCTTTCTGAAAATCGTCGATGAAAAGAAATCATCGACCGTTGATGGAGCGATCAAATATCGACGAAATATTATAAGAAAACCTTTCTAAAAATCGTCGATGGAAGGAAATTTTTGATTGTTGATGGAGCAATCAGAGGTCGACAAAACCTTATACATAAGCCTTTCTAAAAATCGCCAATGGAAGGAAATTGGAGGTCGACGAAATATTATACATAATCCTTTCTGAAAATCGTTGATGATGGGAAAGGAGGATGATGACATGGAAAAATTAGGGTATGACACATGCACATCAGAAGACATGTGTCATGCCATGTCAGCCAAATTGCCACATCAAAAGAAATAGACAATTAAAAAAAAAATTCTAGAGCCAAAAATTTGTTTTGGCCATAACATGGTCATTTCAACTCAGAATTGGATGAAATGTTAGGGGTGTGTCCATAGAGACGAGGGATAAAAAAGTGTCCACAAGGACCATAGGCCAATTCTTCTTAGATTTTCTAAAAAGTGAAAATTAGCGAATTTTGAAGAGTTGGGTCATGCTAAGTAACTGGGGCCCAGATGAAGGTGAAAATTTTATAGGGAGCTTAAAAGGAAGGGATGAAGATACCCATTTGATATCCTAGAAAAATTCAAAAGTGTTAGAATAATGTTGATGTGCTCACTTAACCATAGACAATGATACACCATTGTCACCCAACAATAGGCATAAAGCCATTCTCGAGCACCTTAACCTTTGACAGAAAGAATGATTCTTGGAAGACACAACATAACCAACAGAGAACCAAGAGAGTGCACCTTCTCCAAGGATAGCACACAAGAAAAAGTACCAAAAAAGACTGAAAAAAGAGAAAACTGTACAACTGCAATTGTTGTTGTCCCTCCTCCAAAGTTGCACATTGTTTCTAGGTGACTGAGAGTGTGTGAGTGAATGAAAAAATGAGATAAGACGTCCTCTATTTATACTAATCTATCTAGGTGAACATGTGTCTCTTCAAGTAGGTCTGACCTGCCCTTTTATGCATATAATACTTCCATATTAATTATTTTGTTAAGCCGACTTGTCTTCCAGGGTTTTCACACATCTGTTTAGGGTTTCTCTTGCTTCCGGAATATTCTATTCTAGTCAGAGGTTACATATGGAGGTTAATACCTCCTACAGCTACCATAATATACAAAAAAAGGAGTTGGTGTGGAGATGCTAAAATAGGGAAAAATCCACTATTTTTAGGTGCATTCCAAGGATTTTTGAAATCTTCGGAGGAGGAGAAGGGACCCTAGATTACTGATATCGAAAATTTTATTTAGTCAACATTTTTTATACACATCAATTTGGACAACTTTGTATTGAGGCAATATTTCACACTTTCGCTCTGTTTGGGAGATAGTCAGTTTTGGCTAAAATTTCTAAGAGGGTGTAAAAGCACAAAGTTTCCAATTCCATATTTATACAGATTTTGACGGGAGCATCGGGTTATGGATAGGAAAGTTGTTGTGTGTTGACAATCATAAATTGTATCTAGGCCCTATAGAAATTTTTTTCTAGTTCATGATCAATTTTTTTCTACAGGGGGTAGAAAATGGTCTCTCAGATAAATTGCAACAATGAAAACGTAGCACAATTGAATAAAAGAAATTGAAATTTTTAGAAAGCTATAACTTAGAACTTAGAACTTGGAATGAGGCACGAGTACAATAGTTGGAAATATTATCCAGAGGAGAATGTATATAAATAATCAGAATTAGATTTCAATGCATCCATACTCCTCATAAATTTAGTTGAAAGGATGACCTGCAATCTAATTAATGAAATATTTTACAATATGCATAATTCTAACAACAATTGTTGCATGAACATCCTTATAAAATTAGAGGTACAAGAATAATAGAATTGGTTCCTAGATCAAGACTAGATATATGGATGATGTACAAGGTTATTACAACCATGAGGATGAGATCAAAGGTCTACATGTCAATATGGGAAATGCAGAGACCGAGTCCAATGGAAGTAGGCGGAGAGTGGAGCCTATAGAGCTGGCTGAGACTATTAGAAGCTTGTGAAAAGAAATGCAGAGCTATTGGGAAGATAATGAAAGGATGATGGGAGCTCAATAGGATCTGCTACAAAGTCTGAATATGTTGCAGAGGCAAGTCAATAAAAATTCTGGCACAAAACAAGCATTCAGTGCAAGGAAAGTAGAAGCATCAAGATCCCATGAGAGGAGGGATGATCATAGAGGATTCATGAAATCAAGAAGTCTTAGTAGACATCATCATCACTCACTAGGATACTTGACCAGAGGAGTGCATGCACGTTGAATGTCAGAGAGCAGCCCAAGTGTGTCCCCTATCTGAAGACAAAGGAGGAGGTCCGAGGTGGATTATTTTCAAGGAGAGCTTAGGAATATTAAGTCTCCTACTTTCGAGGGTGATCATAAAAAAGTTGAATATGCAGAAGCATGGTTGTTGGGAATGAATAAATATTTCCAATTGCACAATTTTTTATCAAATGTAGAAGCCATAATTGCAACTTACATCTTCAAGGAACAACATCTATGTGGTGGGATTAGTTCAAGCAGATTAAGAACATTGATGAGAAGAGGATCTCATGGAGGGAATTAAAAAAGTATTTTCAAAAGAAATACTTGTCAGAACAATATTATGACAAGAAGATGCAATAGTTCTTTGAACTCAAGCTTGGAAGCATAACAATGGATGAGTATGAGAGAAGATTCCTTAAATTGTTGAGCTATGTGGGCTTCATAAAGGATGAGAAGGTAAAAATCCAAATATTTATGAGTGGGATACCTTATTTTTACATTGTTAAAATTCATTTCGTTGAGCCTAAGACCTTGGAAGAAGCCTTAAGAAAAGATAAGTATCTTTCTGAGCAAAGCAAAAGAAGACCATCTTTCCAAAAGGCTTGGGATGATAAGAAGAAAGGTTGGATGGACCAGAGCAAGAAAGGATTCAAATTACCACCATTTTTCAAGAAAAAATATCAATCATATCAACAAGGGATGATTTGAGAATCCAATAAATGGCGAACAACTCCCCCCCCCACTTTGCTGGAAATTATTTTAGTAGCCCCCTCAAAATAAGCCCATGATTGTGAGTAGTCCATTTGTTTTTCTAGAATGATTTTGGCTGCACTAATCCCTTTTTCCCATGGGAAATGAGAAAGGATGCTAAGGTCCTGAGCTGCAATAAGGTCTGGGATGGAGGGCCTGTCATGGAATATGGAGGCATTCCTAGCCAACCAGGTTCCCCAATTTATGATCAATGGGAGAGCCTTTATGTAACAGTTTGAGGATTTTGTAGCCCATAGTCACCAAGCCTCTTCAACTGACTAGCCCTGCCAAGTGCATTCTTGTCCCAGAGATTTGGATCTTTCTTTCCATATTTGTTTTACAAAGGGGCATTGAATGAAAAGGTGAGTCACGATTTTCTCGTCTTGCTTGCATAAGAGCACCAACCCAGACCTTCCAACTTTCTGAGTTTCATTCTATCTCAGGTTGGGATTTTGTTTTTGATCATACACCACATAAAAATTCATGATTTTAGTGGACATTTAACCTTCCACACGTCCTTCCACCACCATGAGGGCTCCCTTTGTTGGAGATCTATGCTTAGTTGAAAGTATCCTACTTTCGGAGTGTAAACCCCATGAGGGGCATGTTTCCATACCAATTCATCCTCTCTTTCCATGATTCATAGGTGGCATGCTTTAAGGGCTCTAATGTAATCTGTCCATTGATTAGAATGGATCCCTCTCAACCCAATTTGTTAAGCACCCTTCCATTCTTGACTGTAGATTGATGTTCGATCCAGATCAACTATCTGATGTAAATGGTAGAATCCTTGTGTGCGTAGCTAATCGATCATAGCTGTAGGGAGAATATGATTTACACCACTGCCCGACCAAGGATCTGATCCAATTCTTACCTTTGTGCCATTTCCAACTCTCCAAGCTAAACCCTCCCCAACCACGTAGAAAGATTTGATAAATGATTTCCAAATTATAGAGCAATTTGAAATTTCCTTTGTAGGATGTCTAATCCATCCCTCCACCGATTACGGGTAGATGTATTTATGAGAGACCACTTTTTTCCATAGGCTATCAGAGGTAATCAATCTCTAGTTGGATTTTCCTGCTAGGTCCTTTGAGAACATGAAGATATTTTTTAATCCTCAACCACCCAACATTTTCGACAAGACCAAGGATTACCATTTTACCGAAGGAATAACAAATTGATCCTTCGTGCCAACCCATAGAAATTTGAAGCAAAATTGTGTTACTTTTTCTAGGACACATTTGGGTATCCATGTAAGAGACATCCAATAAACCAATATTGCTTCCAAGATAGATTTGACTAGGGCCAACCTTCCCACTCTAGAGAGCCATCGAAAACTCCTGGATTTTAGTCTCTTCTCCAATTTGGCTATAATCCAATGCCAGTCTTCTTTCTTATAACAATTTGGCTTCAAATGGAAACCCAAGTATTTTAGACGTGCATCGAATTCATTTTGTTCATAAGGGAAGTGGGCCTGCTAGCATAAAAGTTCTTCTTCTTCCATATTATGGATTGAGAGGGTGGATTTTTGTTCATTTATCTTCATCCCCGTCGCCATTCCAAAATTATCCAGGATGGAGTTTAATTTTTCTGCATCCCCCATAAGGTCATTGCAAAAGATCAGAACATCATGCATGAAAAGGAGGTGGGTTAGTTTTAAGGTTTGGGAGATTGAAATACCTTGGAACTCAACTCTATATTTGGCATCTCCAATGGACATACTGAGACCTTCTGCAACCAATAGGAAAAGTAGGGGTGTCAGGGAGCATCCATGCCTTAAACCATGCTCAACATGAAAAAAGGAGAGGCAACCTCATTGATAAGTACAACAAAAGAAACAATGGTGACACAACTCATGACCCAATTTATGAAAGGGACCTCAAAACTCAAATGAGTAAGAAGAAGCTTGATATAGATCCAACTTACCCTTTCATAAGATTTTGATAGATTAATCTTTATCACAACTCCTTTTTCTTTTCGGGTTTTTAGACTATGTAAAGCCTCCCGTGCCACCCTGATGGCTTCATGTATTTGTTTACCTTCCAAGAAACTAAATTGTTCATGGGACATTGTGTCTGATAGAATATCCCTTAATCTTTTTCTAATTATTATTGCCATCACTTTATAAATAGAGTTATAGAGAGATATTGACCTGATTTCCTCCATAGAATGGGGGGCATCGGACTTGGGGATGAGGGAAATAAATGTAGCATTTAAGGGTGCATGCATATGACCATTTATGTGAGATTCCTCCACCACTTTTAGAATGTTTGTGTCGATAGTTTCATAGAGTCCCAAGAAAAAAACAATGTTCCATCCATCTGGCCAGTAATTTTATCCTTCTGAAAACTGTGAAGGACCTATTTAAGCTCTTCTTCAATGACCTCATCCATGAGGGGTCTATTATCTTCATCATCGACAAATATTGGGAAAAAGAGGGCCAAACACACTATATCTGCAATAGAAGTTCACTCATCGCGCTTAAAGAGGTTTTGAAAGTGACATTTCCCCAACTGAGCCATACCCTCAAAAGAGGAGATGGATCTTTCAGAAGGATCATTGAGAATCCAGATAGTATTCACCATCTTCCGTCCTTTTGCATAGGCTTGAAAAAAATTTGTGATCTCGTCCTTGCTCTGTAACCACAATGATCGGATTTTTAATCGCTAGACTTTCTCTTTTTCTTCCAAGAGTTGCCTTCGTTTCTTTTCCAAGGAAATCATGGCCTCCTTTGATTATGGGGTTGCATAACCCCCACCTTTTGAATAAAATATAGTTTGGATGGTAGCTTCAGTATCACTTAGCTCCTGTTCCTCCCTCTTCCTTTTCCGATATTCCCATTCCATCATTTCCTTTTTTAATCTTTTTAGATTTTTTGCAAATTATATTGCAGTTCGAGCTTCAGAATTTTGATCGAGGGGGATATAGTGTTCTTTGACCAGGAAAATAAAATCCTCCTCCTTTAACCATGACAAATTGAATTTTAAAGGAATGGATGGTTCTTTTGTCCCTCCAACGACTTCCAAAAAGATCGGAAATATGTCAAAATATCTCCCACTTCCTACCCATTGTCTTATATGTAGTGGTGTCTCCAACAATTTCTATGAAACAAAGAAACAATATATTCTTTTTGTGATTCGATCCTCCCCAACTCTCTTATTTCTCTAGGTAGGGCTGAGTTTAAGTGGTGCAACATCAATTAGGCCCTTTTCTCCCTGGATGTGGCTAAAGAAATCCAATATGGGATCGGTGTGAGCCGTGAGGCCCCAAATTTCCACTGCACCCATAGATAAATTTAGGTCACCACCTAAGATGAGGTCATTGTTATTCAAAAAGGAATTTTTTATAAGGCCTTCCCAGAAGAGGGCACACTCTTGGTAAGGTACATAGACATGTAGGACTGTAAACATCCTTCCCATGTATTCCAAATAGATGTTTACTCCGAGACCTGAGTCAAAACCCCAGTAGTTTTGAAGATTGTTTTTTCTAGTATTCCAACCAATGGCTAATCCTTTGCATCTGCACCTATGAACTACCATTATTTGAGAAAAGACTCCAAAAAGGGGATGATCGTAGCTTCTTTCCCCATGGTCTCTTGAATAAGAATTAGGTCAAGTTGGTTCGACTCCACCAACCTGTGAAGGGCCAATTTTTTAAAGGGGCTCACCACATCCTACAATTGAAGGAGAGAAGTTTCATTTCAAAACCCCTTCCAAGGCATGCGATGATCTAAGTGCCCCAATGATGGATAATTTTTTTCTAGCTACCATATCCAACATTGATTTGTTCTGCGATTTTGATAGGTGGGATTTTCTCCCTCGACCCTTTCCACCTGAAATGGGCAGTGGATTCAACCCCAATCCCTCCAATTTCCCACTCATGTCTCCTTAGACCAGGATGGATTTGTTCCTTAGCTGGTAAGCAACTGCTTCTTCCTTCGAATCCTTGGCGGACTTAGAGTCATTTATCTCAAATTTTGTGGGGTGAAAAGACTATCAAGGGCCAGGGAGCATAAGGAAATAAGGGGTCCAAGTTGGGTAAAGGATGTTGAGGCTCAATTACCAAGGGAAGGATGGAGGTTTTTTAGTGACCCCAACCAATCTTTGCCCAAAAGAGGAATAAACCATAACAAAAAAATTAAAGGGGGGAGAGAAGGAGGCGATATACCCCAATGTGTAGATATCCCCTGCCGAAAAGCCTGAGTTGTTGTAACATCTTGGGATGATTGGGCTCAATCATAGCTTCAAACTAAAACAAAGTAAGAATAAGAATCATCTTCATGTGCTTTTCTACCCACACACTATGCTCCAGATCCATGGGAGTTCCTTTTGAATTCCCTTCTCTACTCTTGACGGGGATATAGAATTCCCCCTCTGCTTGAGACATCGTCCTCTTTTTCTGAATCGACATGTTGGGGGCTCCTCTTTATCCAAGAAAGGGCATATTTCAATCATTGGCTATATAGTAGTGCTTATGACATCACCAAAAACATAATAGGATGCCCTCATAATATATCTTTTGAAAGAAATGTTTTCCCTCCCATATTAGCTCTAGCTCTTTTGCCAAGCCCCCTCTGATATTCAAAGAAACTAGGATTCGTGCTAAAGATAGTTTTCCTGTAGTAATAAAAGACATGTTGGCATCCATGAAAATCCTCAGAGCATTCCCTAAGTCACAGAAGCTCTCTTTGGTCTAGAATTCAACTCGAAGTCCTGACAAACAAACTCAAATTGGAAGCACATCCACTCTTTCTCTGCTGGCATCGAAAAAAGGGGTCCATTTTTTAAGAAAAATAAGGGAAGAGTCTATGCCCCAAGGATTTTTAAGAATCCAACCAACATCCTCAACTTTCTAAAATTTTAAAAGAAACCAACCTTTGGCTAGGGTTTACTCCGTGGAGAGATGGGCAAGGGTTTTTTACCATGACTGGTTAACCCAATCCTTTAGGGTTTTTAGTCTGAAATTCCAGACACTCACTCTACCTACCACTGTTGTATTTTCCATATCCACTACCTGGGGATCATAATGGCTTGGCCCAATACCAATTTTACCGCTTTCCCTGTTGATTTTATGCACTTATTTTTCTTTTATCGTGGTGCTTGTTGCTTAACCACTGCTCCCTGGGAACCTTTTGCTAAAGGAAAAGATTTATTCTCCTTGATTTTATCAAGAGAAAGAACCACCCCTAGGAAACATTGCTAATAACCTATTGGGGAGAAGGTATCAAAGAAGATTCTAAGAAGGATGAGGGGTCCAAGAAAACACTCTTACCAATTCCAACGACTGGAGAGGACTGAGTAGGAACAATATCTGTAGAAATATCTTGAGGTTCCCAACAAAGTCAAGGTGAGTCTACCCCACTGAGGCTTCATTCAATGAGGGAGGGAAGCATTGAAAGGCTAGGGACTTTAAGGTTTGTGATGAGGTAGCCTTCTTCCAAGACCGACGACTCATTGTGGGAGGCCTAGAGCCATTCCAAAGAGGAGGAAAATAGTGAAAACAAACCCGAGAGACTCCATGGTGTATTTTTGAAATTTGATGCCAGAGAAGCAGGCCTATAGGTTGGACCTAACCCCAATCCAAGCTCCAAAGGAAAAGGGGGTGTGGAATAATCCCACCTGGTTGGGACAACGCTAGCCTTGGTCATATTTTTTGAAGAGAAGCATGAGACCGATTCCTCTTCCATCTCGACTATTGTGTGCCTTGAACCTGAGCCAATCTTGGTCTGGTGGACAACTAGCATCGACCAAATCAGTTTTCCTTCTATCGGATCCTAGGAATAATATAGATCTTCCTCCCTCTCCATGTGAAATAGAAAGGGCTCACTCCCCACCATTAGTTGTCTAGGAAAAAAACGACAGAAAAGTCTAGCTGCTGAGGGAAAGTGATAGTTTACCTTCAACTGCCAATTAAGGAAACCTGCAGGGGCCTGTGGCTAGGGTTTTCGCAGAGCCCCATTTTCCCCTTATTATATATATATATGTGTGTGTGTGTGTTAACACGATTATATAGTTGAGGTCACCAAAGAGACTTTAACAGAAGTCATAACTAATGGGTTTTATTGCTAACCCAAAAAGGGAGCAAAAGTGAAAGGATAACTATCGTTTATAATATGGAAAGTTGTGTTAATTTTATGTGGGAAACATTTTGATTATTGCATAGAGATGTATAATAGTGGTACTTTGACTTGTGGTGGAACTTTAACTAGTACATATGAGCTCTACATGGACTTTGAGAGCTTTGACCACATTTGCTCAAAAAGAGATCACCATATGGCAAGTTGGTTGGATGATGAGTGTAGTGGCCAACATGAAACTTGGAAAAACTAAAAGAACATGCTTTACAATCACTATCCTCACTCGAGCAAAAATGGTAAGTTATTTGAAAGACCTAGTTGTGAACATTAAAAAATAAGTAGAATCAACTGCATTTGTTATTGCGGGAATTTCTCTTGCATGTGTCAAGAAGACCTAGCCTCGAGGTGCCCTATAGTGTGAATGGAGTATCATAATTTGTCCTAAAAATTTGGAAATCTTGAGCATTTTCCTTGCTTTTGTTGTTGGGCACAATCTTTCCCTTAAATGCTACATGTCAGGGTTGATGGGCACAAATTTTCCTAACAGAGTTGCACGCATGGTGTAAGAACAACACAAAACCTACACGTTATCTTGGTTTGGTAAAAATTGATCAAGGTGAACATCATAATTGATTTATTCCACTTTGATCACTGTTGAGGGGTCCAAAGCATGTCTCTTTCAATATTAATCTAAATTGTGAACCCTTTCTTGATGAAAAATCCTAGAATGATCTAAGAAGCCTATAAAAAGGCCTCCTTCACATGGGATTGATACCTTTTGATCTAGAGAGACTTTCATATAACTTTTGGATTGAGATTAAATTTTTGAATTGGCCTTGGAGCTTTGGAGAGATCTCTATTGGATACCTAATCCTAGTGATTATGGTATTTTGTAAACATCATTGTAAATATCATTTAGGAGAAATTTGAAGAGTCGTAGGTGATAGAAAGAGTCATTTGAACCTCTTGGAAGATGAAACCAAATGTCATGTCAATTGTATTTATGAATGTCTCATGTTAATGCAATTTAGGCAAGTGTGGAATTATTCCCTACATTCCTGATCTCTGTCATTCATAGGTGTTAGGATTTCCTCTTAGTTTGGTGTGGATTCCTTTGGTGTTGAAAATACCATAGGAAATTAGAGTGTGAAATGGGTGTTTCAATATCGCACCTCTCATAGCGATTCCACACCTGTGATCTCTCAAATGACCTCTACAACATCCTTGGGCCCTTGGATTCAAATCCTCGACGTGACAATTTCTATTCACTGAAATAGAACCCTCCTCAAATGTATTCATTATCTCTTCCTAAATTGGATGGTGCACTCGTGTATGGTGTTGTAGAGTTGTTGGGAAGCTCGTTGTAGTAGTGAAACTCCATGGATTCGAACCTCCTTGACCTCTTGGATCCAATTCTTCCTTCATTTTCTCAAGCCTGTGATTGTTCATGATGGTTGATTTGAGCCCGAGAAGGAACTGGATGAGTTGATTACATATTTACATGCAGCGGATGAAGATATTAGGAGGCCTCATGATATATTTGACCATCAAAGGTTCCTCCTCCCCCTCCTCCGGTTATCAAGGAGGATTTCAACATTCTCATGGATGAGAATAGATGGAAGGGTTTCATTTAGAGTAATGCCAATATTAGTTGAGAGGTTGGTGATTGTTTCTCTCTATTTGACCCTTTGGTGGAGAACGAGAGAAATATTTTGGAAAGGAGACAACTCATCCCATCCATCACATGATTCTTCTAGAGGAGAAGGTGATAAAATAAGTGCTTGGAAGAAAATTTGAAAATTTTAATGCCAATATTAGTTGAGAGGCTGGTGATTGTTTCTCTCTATTTTACCCTTTGGTGGAGAACGAGAGAAATCTTTAGGAAAGGAGACAACTCATCCCATCCATCACATGATTCTTCTAGAGGAGAAGGTGATAAAATAAGTGCTTGGAAGAAAATTTGAAAATTTTATAATTATGTCTGGACTCACAAACACCCCTTCAAATTAAGGGGGAGAATGTTGGATACCTAATCCTTGTGATTATGGTATTTTGTAAATATCATTTAAGAGAAATATGAAGAGATGTAGGTGATAAGAATTCATTCGGACCTCTTGGAAGATGAATTTACCAAAGGCCACGTCAATTGTATTTATGAATGTCTCACATTAATGCAATTTAGGAAAGTGTGGAATAACTTATTCCTTCCCATACCCGACCAGACAATATCAAATTGATTTTCTTCTCATACAAAAGAATGTCAATTTGCTCATTTGTATCCACTTGTCCAAATATCTCATGGAGGTTTGAGGAGAACAATTGGAGGATTTTTGGAGGACATATTTGAAGACCATTGAACATGAGAGCATCATGACGGGGAACAAACCCAAAAAGAGGATTCAAATACATCTCCCTACTCAAAGGTATGGATGCATGATGTGATATTTTCTACTTTAATAGAATGACTTTTCTTGCCCCCCCCCAAACCATATTTGTTTGTTATTGTTTGAATGTTGTCACTTGAATGCTTTGATTTTATTTATCAAACTAATCAAGTATATATAGAAGGGTTCTCACTTATCTTTGCGACTTATGTCTAGGGTTGTATTACTTACAAAGAAAGAAGTTGTAATTACTTATCTCATGTGAAAGATTCTTGAAGCCAACAACTCATGGTTGGAAGATATGTCAAAGAGATAAAGCTATGGGTTACTCTCTTCTCCTCTTTACCAAGACCCTAGTTGCTTTCTTTCTTGCTTATGTTAGTGAATTAAAACACGATTTGTTTATCACTAGCGTTCCTATCAACTAGTGGGGATCAAGATGTACAACTGCACAAAAAATCTCATCAATGGAATGGCAACTCCATTGGAGAGGATCTTTGTTGTTTTTCAATCTCCTCTTAGGTTTGGCTTTAGGGATTTATTTTCTATGGTTTCCTAATTATCATCTCTATCCATTTGAGATCTATGGAACAATACCCACATTCCCTATCTTTCTTTTTTTAGTTTTCAAGATTTTTTCTTTGTGTACACAACTATTGATGACTTTTTCCATGCCAAGAGATTGTCTTTACTAAAAGAAACCTATGCATCGGGTGCAACTTTTCTTAAGGAAACTTGTGTGCATCACCCCCTGGGCACTATTATCCTAAGAAAACCTGCACCCATCCTATTTTTGGTGAAAATAATTTTTTAAGGGAATTTGATTCTGCTTGTTTTTTTAGTAGATTTGAAACATGTTTCGTATGTTGCATGTTGTTTATTTGTTTTTTGAGTTTGCAAATTAGGAATTAAGATGAAAGTGAAGAAATTGTTGATTATTTTGAAGAACTTTACTTTAATTATTTATCTGTGCATTTTGTTTTCCATACATAAATTAAGCACACACATTGCACACCTTAATAAGTGAGAGCTTTTCAATGCTTATTGGTTCATGATGCCATGCATCTTAGTTAAGCGACCCACCTTCAAATCAACATTAATAGAAGTAGTTTAGACTATTTCTCTTTTGGTTTAAAGAACAAGGATTATATTAGGATTTATTTTAGGTTATTGATATGTCTTCTTGATATTTGATTGTGTGTGGGGGTTAGTTGATTTTTGTTGCATAAAAATAACCTTGAGATTCTTGTGAAAATATGAGATTAAATGATTAATTAATTTGTCAATTTGGATTAATTTTCTGACATATTGGTTTTAACTTCTCCTAGAAGTTCCCTTCTCACTTAAGCTCGATCTTAATTTCCCCTTTGATTAACATCTTTGTAGAAACTTCTCATAGTGTAGCATGTCTAGCAGTTCAAGAATACCAACCTTCCATCATTTGAAGGCGTTGGAAAAACTCTCAATATGCCTACCTCAAACCTCCCCAACATGACCTTATGACATCAATTTTGGTTGTTTTCTACTTCATATCATATCAATATACATCCCTTTCCTTCACAACTTGTTAACTTAGTCCCATCTCCTCCTTGCCAACCTAGCAAAAGAAAATCTAATAACTAGGAACCATGTAAGAGGAAAAAAGAGAAAGCCTGAGAAAAACATAAGAATATGAACCAAGGGAAAGGGAGAATTGTTAGTAATGTTTGGGAAAACCAAGGTCAAGTGCAACCTAAACAAGGGTGTCAAGTGAAACAGATCCGGTGATCCGTCAGGATTTTTCGAATGACTTATGGTTGAGTTTTTATTTGCATGCATTAATTGACCATTGGGAAACTTAACGAAAGAGCGAGAAAAGAAAATGAATTATACAGCCATAAACATATATGCAGATTTGAAATGCAATGAAGAAAAGAAAACCATGATACACAGGTTGGTAACGGAGTTCGACACAACTTTGCCTACGTCTCCGGGCCTTTTCTCTGTGAGGGAGGCTTCTTTATTTCTGTTCGAAAAATTAATGGTACATCATTACAATGCCAAATGGCTTCCAGATTGATCTGGTCATGTTCGACCAGATCTCTAGAATCTTGCACAACTTAAGGAACCTGAAACGGATGTCCGAAGCTCTCAGAAATCGTCCGACAACATCTCCTCCTCAACAGCTTCCCTGCCTCAAACTGGCTTTGACTTGGCTTTGCCTCAGCATCTCTGCTCTCCAAAACCGTCCAAAAGCTGTCCAAAAGCTTCCCTCTTGGCCTCAAAATTGCCTTGGTTAAATAGTGGGGGAGTTAGTTGTCCATCTCCAACTTCCTCCACGAATTTAGGCTCTAAAAAAGCCCAATAACTCCCAAAAATGAGTTAATTACATTAAAATTGGCTTAATTAATATTAAAAAGCCAAAGTGGTTATAAAACCCACTTTTAAACCATAATATAGTTAATAAAACCGGGCTTTAGCCCCTCTTGTTGGGCGCGCACCTTTTATAAGGTCATATGGCATCATAGGGCCAAGCACTAGCCCAAAGGGCTAAGCGCTGGCCCCTAGCCCTCGTATGCATTGACTCCCGGTCACATTGCAATACAACCCACACGACCGTAGGTTTTGGGCTTACAATAGTATATTCCCGCGCATAACATATAACGGTTATAACCGTTGGCTTGAAACCAAATTTCAAACCGCGCCATTTATCCGCGCTCCTGGTCGTATGACGGGGTTACATGGTAGGCGCCGATAGAACTGTGGGTCGGGGCTAAGACCCGGCCTGACCACCCACCAATTAATATAACAAACCAATTCAAATAATTAAACCCCCACGTCATAAACAAGAACTAACCGGTGGTCCGTTGGCAACGGGGACTTAGTTAAGTCGTGGACGGAGGTGGAGGTCGCCGGTTCGAATCCGGTCGACCGCATAACATTTTGATTAACCAACCAAAATATAAACCAATACTTGGGTGCCACGTGGCAGCCCATGATTGGGCCACGTGGCACCCAATCATTTGACCAGAAAACTGCCACGTGTCAGTCGCCCATTGGTCCACGTCACTTGCTGCGTCGACATCCGTACGTCCAGTCACCTGCCACGCGTCGTTTCCGTACGCTCTGTCATCATGACACGTCATCCTGCCGTACGCTCCGTCAACTGCCACGTCACTCGAGCCACGTCATCCGCTGACATCATCCGTGCCACG
>SNQJ01S0078867.1:5923-40313 GCA_010110895.2 Picea sitchensis
TTACTTAGAATTCCTTGAGAAAATGAGGTGCATTCATGGATTTTTATAGCATTGCTTTGGGCTTTTGTTTAACTGCCTTGTAGTGTGAAAAGAGGCCATTTAGGGCATTTTTAGGTCTTTGACCAGCCCACCATTCAGATCCAGCCTGGATTTGGAGGTCAAATCGGCTTGAAAGCTGAACCATAAGTGGTTGGGAGGCCGACCACATTCATAAATGCGTCATTTAGCAGGTGTGAGGATTTTTGCGCTAACAGGCGCGCATCGTGCGCGTATGCGCACTTTCTATGTTCCTGTTACACGCATGTGCGCGCACGCCCAACTTCTGCAAAGCGCTCTTCAATTTTTCACTACTTTGTATAGTTTTTGACCTTTTTTGAATGCTGTGATATTAATTCAGGGCCATGAATGACTTCATTACTGTTTGACGATGCTGAGTTCTTGTAACCATGTGCGGACGAAATTTCAGTGATAACACCCACCAACCCGCTCACCTATAGTAATAATAAGTCATTCTGACAACAACATTATCCCTCAAACAGCAACCACATCAAACGACAATCCATGGATCATCGTTGAACAGGTAACTCCAAACCCCCCAGGGGCCAATGTACAAGAAATTGTTCGTCAATCCCTCATAAGGACGCATAGTTCCTTGACCCGTATCAGACAACCAGGTCGTCCTTTGAACCAACCATTAGACTTCTTTGATATCAGGGAGCAACTTGAAGGTATTGATCTTACCCTAAACCCTACGGATCCAGATCACATCCTCACTCCTACAGCAGGAGGATCTGGTATTCCACCATCACCACCCCCTTCATCTCCTTCTTCTTCTGGAGAAGAATCATCAAATGAAGGTAGTTCCTCATCTCAGCCTTTGACACCACCCACACCTATGGCCAATCCGATCAACCCTGCCAGACCTTGGCTCGATCAAGATGTAGTGACCATACCTGGGCCCCAACATCCTTTTCCTAAACATCCGGAGAAATGGCTCCCTAAATTTGACCCAGATTCCAAGCAGATTGTTGAGGATCATATCAAAAAATCCATGCTATCCATTAGGCTCCGTAGTGTTGAACATGAAGACATAGTATGTAGACTTTTTCCCTACACCTTTGAAGGCAATGCCTCTAGCTGGTATGTTTCCCAAAAACCCCACACCATCATCTCGTGGGATAGATTCGAGTCTTGTTTCTTTGAGAAATTCGGAGACGACAAATCCCCTGAAGTTCTAGTCATGGAACTCTCTAGTTTAAAGATGAACCCCAAAGAAAAGATAAAAGACTTTAATCAAAGGTTCCTAACATTAAAGAATTGAATCCCCACGGACTCAATGCCTGCCGAAAATCTTATCGCCGCATACTACACAAAAGCCTTACATTAAAACATAGCCATTTGGGTAAAAAGGTCCAAGAAATCCACATTGTTAGAAGCCTTTGAAGAGGTGATTCAAATCAAGAAGGATATTCTGAACCTAAAAGACAATATCTGTAATGAGGCAGAGACTACTTCATCCTCCAAGAAGAAAATCAAAATTCTTCCTAGAGCTCCCCAAAACAAAACTCAATCAGATAGTTCGGGTCTAGAAAATGTACAAAAGGTCGTTCAGAAGTTTTCTAATCAAGTTATAGATTTGAAAATATCGACTGAAGAAGCTTCTTCAAGCAAAGGGCCTTACAAACCCTCTTTTAGAAAGCCTTTTCCCACAAACCGGCCTAACTCAAATTCTGAAGGCCTAAATCTAGAAAGGTTACAATTCGCTATTCAGACGATTCTAGAAGCACATGATAACTTGATTCCTCACGAGATTCCTGAAGAAGTGGTTGAACAAGAGATAGTGGAAGAGGACGAATCCTCCCCAAACATTTTTGGACATTTTTCAGATAGCATTTTTCAAGCTAATTTCAAAACAGTGCATCCTTACAATACCAGGAGGAAGACAACAAATAATTCTTCTTCTGAAATCGTAACTAATGCACCTCCAAAACAGTCTAAATCAATTGAAACTAAACAGAATTCAGTAGCCCCAAGTTTAGAGTATGATTTAATTGAGGATCTAAAAAAACTTAGAGCTAACATTTCTGTTTATGAATTATTAAAATTCTCTTTTCTTCTGCAAAAGATGTTGCAGAATATTGCAGAAAACAACAAAAACAGCAATCCGAACAGCAACAAAGTTGCTAAAAACAGCCCCAAAACACCTCAAAAGGTCTCCGCCAAAATGACATCAGAGCCTTCTGATAAAAGATACCTTGCTGTAAAATGTGTAACAAATGTAGATAAACTAGTTTCAGGGGTTGCGATTAAAAAACAACAAACTTATGTTGTTAATACTCACAGAAATGTCCCACCCTTTTTGTTGCCTTTTGAAATTTTCAATAGGAATGTTCATAACTATATGGTAGATTCAGGTGCATCATCAAACGTAATGCCTTGGTCTGTCTATCAAAAAATTAATGCCAAAGTTCAACCGTCCAGCCTGAAAATTATTTAGCTTGATCGAACTAGTGTTAAAGTAATAGGTGAATTAAAAAATGTGCTTATCAGATTATGATCTAATCCTAAAGTCCATCAAGTTATTGATATTATTGTCGTATATATCCTAGAAGTATATGGTTTGTTTTTAAGTAGAGAATGGTCTGAACAACTACATGGCTATTTTGCAACAGATTGGTCTCACTTGTGGCTGCCCGAGAATGGAAAGCCTAATAGAATCAAGGTAAATTGTGAGCATTATCTTAAGTTCGCAGTAACCGATTTAAATGATCCTAATGAACCATTCACTTCTTCCGCCAATTCACCTAAAATACAAGGGATGGACACTTTTTTCAACAATTTCATGGCTGAAACTTCTACCATTATTGACCCAGAATAGCAATCAGAAATTATGACATGCACGCACTCAACAGCCTTCTCCCAGTGGTCACACGCACCTGACGAAAATCAAATTTGGTCTCTTTACTTCGATGGATCAAAATCAAAGGAAGGAGTTGGTGCAGGGTGCATGCTCATTGATCCAGCATGTAACAAAACTTTGATCGCTTGCCGGTTAGAATTTGAATGCACAAACAATATGCTTGAATACGAGGCACTCCTGCAAGGTCTCAGAAAAGCACTAGATTTGAACATTTAGAATTTGACTGTCTTTGGTGATTCAGATATTGTGGTTAGGCAGGTAAAAAATTCTATCCACTGTTTATCTCCACACCTGAAAAGATATCAGACTGAGGTATGGAATTTAATGAACAAATTTTCTGCGTTTAACATTAATTCTATTCCAAAATTGAATAATTATGAGGTTTATTTGTTAGCTAACGTCGCCTCAAAAATTTTTCCTGCAGAAGGCCTATCTCTGAATGCATTTTCCATCGAGTTGTTATTCAGACCATCCGTCCCAGACAACATCACAAATTGGAGAGTCTTCGATAACGATCAACAGATCATCAATTTTCTGCACATGGAAGAGACTTTCCAAGGTGTAGTTATCGACGAAGGTACCCATGACGAAAACCTTTACAATTTTACGGTAATACCAGATCCAAGACCCCCGAAGTCTACATCAGACATGGTAAACTCTATCCCAAAATCTGTGGTTAGATTAGAAAAATTTTATGATCTTCACGATAAATTCAGAAAATCAGTGAATTGTAAAACGAATAGTTCTTCCTTGACACATGAAAAAGTAAATTTAGGAACTAAAGATAACCCACAGTGCATCAATTTGGGGTTGGGATGTTCTAAGCAATAAAAGATAGCATTTATTAAGTTGTTTAAGGAATTTAAAGATGTCTTTGCTTGGACATATGATGACCTAAAGACTTTTGATCCTAACATCATACAACACATTATTCCCATGAAACCCCAGACCCAACCTTTTCAACAAAAGTTAAGAAATATGCACCCGAAACTTGAACCAACAGTCAACAAAGAATTAAACAAACTCTTGAATGCTAAAATAATCTTCCCGGTAAGACATACCCAATGGGTCTCTAATCTTGTCCCTGTAAGGAAGAAGAGTGGTGAAATCCGACTATGTGTCGATTTCTGAAATTTAAACTGAGTGTCTGATAAAGACAACTACCCTATTCCTCCCATGGAACAGATCCTTCAACAAGTATCTGGTTCTAAAAGATTATCGCTACTGGATATTTTTCAAGGTATAACCAAGTCCTTATGTCTCCCCTAGATCGGCTCAAAACTACTTTCTGTACCCCATGGGGCACCTACGCTTATAGGAAGATGCCCTTTGGGCTTATAAATGTCGGTGCCACCTTTCAGAGAAAGATGGATATCACTTTCCGCGGTTTAATCAATCAATCTGTAGTAGTTTATCTAGATGATGTCACTATCTTCTCAAAAAATAAAGGAGATCATCTAGCTCATCTAAGATCTGTTCTATAGCGATGTCGTAAGTAGGACATTTCTTTAAATCCTAAAAAATCTGTCTTTGCAGTGGAACAAGGTAAGCTCCTTGGATTCATTGTATCAAATGAAGGGATGATTATTGACCCTAAAAGGACCCAAGTCATTTCAAAACTGCCCCCTCCCTCTTCCTAAAAGTCCGTGCAATATTTCTTAGGTCAGATAAACTTTGTTTGGAGGTTCGTCCCCAGCTTTTCAGAAATGGTCAGACCATCGCAAAATTTAATAAAAAAGGATGTACAGTACCATTGGGGACCTTTAAAAATTCAGGCTTTTGACTCAATAAAAAAGGCTATAGTAGACACTCCTTCTCTAATGAGTCCTGATTTTTCACGAGACTTCACCCTCTACACATTTGCCTCTGATCGGTCTTATGCTGTTATACTAACCCAAAAGAATGTTGAAAACAATGAAGTCCCAATTGCCTTTATGATATCAACCTTTAAGGGAGCAGAACTTAATTACCTAGCAGTAGATCAACAGGCTTATGCTGTTTTTAAAGTGGTAAAACACTTTCGATCTTATCTACTGAAATCTAGGACGAAAATCATTGTCCCTTACCCTGCTGTCAGAAATTTGTTAGTGCAGAAAGAACTAGGTGAAAAAAGGGCAAACTGGGTCACATCCTTACAAGAATATGACATAGAAATTACCCCAGCACAGATTGTTAGAGGCCAAGGTTTATGTAAATTGGTTGTTGATTCAGCTATAGGACAGCAAAATGAAATTGATACATTAATTCAAGATCAGCACGATCAAAATCAAATTTATTGTGCACAAAACCTTACTAGTCCTTGGTATGACGAAATCAAGTTTTATCTTATACACGGATCAGCCCCCTATCACCTTGATCCAAAAAAGAGGAGAGCACTAAGATTAAAATATGCTTCTTTTTAGCTGGTAAACGTTATTTTGTTTCGCCAAAATTTCGATGGAATACTTATGTGTTGTCTTGAAAAAGATGAAGCAGAAAAAGTCTTATTGGAATTACATGCAANGAGACACCACTGCCCACAAAGTATTAAGAGCAGGTTATTACTGGCCTACTCTTTTCAAAGATGCCCATGCTTTGTGTCGCAAGTGTGTAATCTGTCAAAAGGCATCTGGACGAGTACAGAAACCAGCATTCCCGCTGCAACCAGTTTCGGTAGACTCCCCTTTTTAGCAACGGAGCCTTGATATTATAGGCCCAATCAACCCTACATCTTCGCAGCAGCATAAATACATCATAATAGCCACAGATTATTTCACCATATGGTCCAAGGCTGCGCCATTAAAAGTTGTAAACACCAGCCAGGTAATATCCTTCCTGAATTCAAATATTATCACTCGTTTCGGTATTCCTGAATGCCTAGTATTTGATAATGCTTCCTATTTTTCATCTCTTGAGATGAGTGATTTCGCTCTAGAAAAAGGAATAAAATTAAAATACTCTGCTAGCTATTACCCTCAAGGAAATGGTTTGGCAGAATCAACTAATAAAAACCTAATCAAAATCATCAAGAGAATGGTCTCTGAAAACCATAAAAACTAGCATAATGCACTATTTAATGCAATCTGGGCTGATAGGGTAACTCCTAAAACTGTTGTTGGTAGTTCCCCCTTTTTTCTCGTTTACGATAGGGAAGCGATTCTTCCACCGCATGTCCTTCTTCCATCTCTGCAGTTATCGTAGAAGGTGCAAGAAGAAGACTGTCCTCCCTTGGAGAGTCGGATTAACGCTTTGCTGAAGTTAGAAGAAGTAAGGGCTCAAGCAAAATGAAAATTGGATCAACATCAACTCATTGTCAAAAACTAGTTTGATTCCAATTCTGCCTCAGACAAAAATTTTGAGGTAGGCGATCTTGTCCTTAAGTGGGACAAACCTCATGAGGGGAAAAGGGAACATACTAAGTTTCAAAACCTGTGGTTGGGACCATTTTTAATTGCTGAAAAACTAGGTCCCAATTCCTTTTGCCTGTAGAATTTAGAGGGACAGCCAGACACCTTCCCAGTGAATGGCCAAGCTCTCAAAAGGTACTTTACCTGATGACTCTCCCATACACCTTTCGTAAATATTTTTTGTTTTCTTTTCCTTGTTGTTTGTTTTTCTTTTTTGGTTTGTTTTTGTTTTCGTTTCTATTTATCAGTATTTCTTTTTTAAACAAGCATGCCTGCACCTCGGGCTAGCTCAGACAAAGAAAACAGAATACTTCCCCTCAAAAATAGCCGCTAAAAGTTGTCAAAACATTAATTGTTGTATGTCTCTCAAATTGTAGCCTGGATAAAGGTGACTTTTTGTTTGAAAGGCGTTTTCTCGGTTTCAATCTGCACTTGAAGGTATTCACGATCATCTTTAAAAGTCTTTTTACATTGTTCCTATTCTTTAAGAGAGAAACTCAATGATGTATCACTGTCCTTGAAAATTGGTTTTATCAATGATTTTTTTTTCAAATCTTGATGAAGGTTTTCTAGAAAAATTTAATGGCCTGTGGAAATATTAAGTTGTGTTAAAAAAACTGGAATTTTCAACATCACCCCGCTCTATTGAATATCTTTAAAAGTATATCAGAATGTGAATAAACTCTCAAAGAGTTTTGGGAAGTGTTTGTAAACGCACCAGGACACTGAACAGGTCTGCTGGCAGCGGGTAAATGCATGCATGACGCCAAGATAACTTTGTCGGGGTACTGAACAGACCTGCTGACAGCGAAGCAATGTCAGGTAAAAGAAAATTCTCAGGTATGAACTTTGTGTTGGCCATAAGCATCCTTCATTCTCATTTGAAATTTCTTGGATAGGATACATACATCAGAGTGGGTTAATTGACACCCCTGTCGAGGCTATGAACGCCTGCTGGCAACAGTGGCCCTGTCAACAGTATTGGAGATTTTAACTTAACATTGTGGCTTTCTTTTGCCAAGTTTGTCACCAATTTTCGTTTCTTTAAAAATAAAAGTTATTTAAAACTGGACTACGTCATGATTATTTAAGATGTTCAACTGACTTTTTAGTTGTTCTTCGATTTGAAATTCTTTAGATTTTTCTAACCTGAACTCATTCGTGTTACAGAGATAACTGCTTCTCCCATCATGTCGCCATTGTTGGCATCCCAACGATTTTCTTAACTTTTTAAGTCAATTAGACAATTTATATAGCTGCCTAACTAGGGTCATGAATTTTTATCACTCTTCATGAGCAGTTTCGAAACGACAGTTACGAGTTGTCGCTTTTCCCTGTTGTCTATTCATGCTTTGTTTTCATGACTGAAAGCATGAAAACTTGTGACTGTGATTACCATTGTGTTTTAAAATTTCATTGAAGGAAAATTGTTTATATAATTTATTATGGAGTTTTGATTCCTTTCCATGACGATGTTACTCTCTTTGTTTTTTATCCTTTCAATTCCAAACATGCTTAAGAGATTGATGGTTTTATGAACAAAATACCCCCACCATTTGATTTTTTGTATGGTTTTGGTTTGATTCTTGGCTACGTTTCTTTTACAAAACTTTTGTTTTTTCGATTTTTACCCAAACTTTGTAATCAAACTCATGATGCGCACACTCATCTTCATTTTAATACTTTGGTCCTAGCTCATACTAAATGCAAGGTGGCATATGATTTGCAAACGACCATTATCTCTAAGGATGGCCTCGGGTTTCGCAAACCTCTTTGCATGTGTTTTAATTAAACGACTATCCCATCGTATGAGTCTTTGCAATGTTCATTGTTGGGCTCAGGGTTATGGATTTGTTTTGTTTTCACAAACCCTACCTGTATGCTATGTTTTTTTTATTACCCTCCCATCCAGTATGGCTCCTGTCGTGAGAATTGAACCAAATGGTATCCAAACCATGCTCTCATACGACGATGCTAGAGAAGATTTGGAAAGAAATGGCTGGCACGTTTTCATCAGGAAGTTTCAGGGTTTCAATTTACAGGTTGCCCAAGAATTTTCCTTATCCTTTGATGGTTGTAGAGCGAAAGTTGGTGATGTGCAACTGGAGGTTACCGAGGAGTTCCTGAGTCAAGCCACAGGGTTACCAACAAGCGGTCAAAAATGGTTTAAAAATGTGAAAGTGGAAGAAGTTCCTTGGACCCTGTTGTTTACATCTCGGAAAATAACAAGCTGTGATCAAGGTATGCCCATTTCATTCTTAAAATCTCGGTGGAACGATTTTCTCACTATGGTAAAGCAATTTGTTACCTGTGAGGGGCGTTTCGGGATTGTATTTTTGTACCATTTACGTCTTCTTATGAGTTTTATGGGTTTCCCTTTGAATATGTCGTATTACTTACTCAGGAGTATTTATAAAATGGGGAAAAGATATAAGAAACAGAGGTCAGACTCTAGCCTCTTTCATCACGGCCTAGTTAAAATCCTTCTCATACATCAATTAGAGTCATAGGATGATAGCTGGGATTTGTTTATAATCCAAAATGGCTATGGTAACCCTGAATTGGGAGAAGTAGATAAACTCGTTGTTGAGGAAACCCTTGTTCACCTGACGACATCTCTCTCACCTCCCCAGACTTGTGTCTCTTCCCCTAACAACAAACCCTTGATCGATCCTAATGCCATTCAACAGGCTAGTCAATAGATTACACATCCAAATCACTGTGTTAAAAACATAAAGAAACCTACAGGAAAGAGATTTAAGAGTAATATTGATATCAATTTTAAAAACAAAAGAGCTGGTAGGATAATTTCTAGGAGACTTCGTAATAAGTCTAATTCTCATCCGAGTTCAATCAATATGATCGAAGTTCACAAAATCTCAGACTTTGAAATTGAGAGGTTCCTCGCTGCAGAAGACTTTCAGTCATTAGAGCCACATCTTGATCGACCCTATAATTTCGTTGACAATTTACCTCCCTGTTTGAAAAACAATCCAAAGTTTCCTGGTGTCAAGTTTTGCAATAAATCTACTATCTGTATGGAGAGCACTCTGGTCCATGATCTTGTTTGTTATGATGCAACCACCACACAGTCAAAGTGTGAGGTCTATTTATCATGGACTAGAAGATATTATACGGATATCCCATTTCTACAGTCATGGGTTAAGGTTTTAAAAGAGCAGATCGATGTTTTAACAAACGAAAACCAGAGGCTTGAATCTGTCATCCAAGGGAAAGAAAAACGTATGAAAACCACAGGTCATGTGATATTTAAAAATGTCGAGTCTGCTACAGCCATTGTAAACTCCAAGGTGTCATGATACGATTTGATTGCATGGTTACAGGTATGATCTCTTAGATTAATAGCATGTTTGTTTTCATTCTTAAGTTAGATTATTTGGTTTGTTGGATAATCTATTTTTCATTATTAAATTAGTTTGTTTTTAAATAAAATGAGATTACATTTACTAAATAACTAGCTACAAAATCGTAAGATTCTGTAGCCAATTATATCAATTCGAATTGTGTAAATTAATGACAGAAAATGTATCTGAAATCTTTCTATTTTTTATTTCTTTCAGGATATTCAAGGATCCATGATGTCAAAAATGATTTGAGGCACTCTTGTGACCTTCCATTCATATCTATGATGTATTTTGAATGAACAGAAATGAACTGTTGTTAGTTTTTTAGGATTTAGTAGGATCAGGGTGGTTTCATCCCCCTTTATTTTTGAAACAAGTATTTGATCTCAGGAACAGAAAAAGTTGTCTTTCCTGAGGCCTTTATAAACCTATCATTTTTGTAAACAAAGGCATCTCTGCCTGAGACTAGAGTATGGACAATTACACACAGACTTGAATGAAACATATTGCATATTACAGCTTTAGCTTTTGTGTATCATGTTTTAGTCTAAGTTCTGTTTATTTCAATGTGATAATAGATGATGATAGCCTTTGTTAAGAACCAAATATAAATATAGCATAGAAAATCCTTAGAAAAAGTACTCAACGCTTTGAAAAAGAGATAATTTCAGATAATAAGCCTCTTCAAGGGGGCAACCTCCTTTTACCCCACTTAAATGTTCAAGTACAAGATGATTCAAAATGAAAATGTCTCCTTGGTATATATAGGAGACTAGGAGGGTATAATTACAACTAATGTATAAAAGCTGACATAAATAAAATAACATTGCTAATATAATATTATGCCCCAATTAAGGGTAATGTGGAGAGCCAATATTAAGGGCTTAACATGCCCCTCCTTGAGACAAGTATTGTCATAGCCGGCAGGGTAACTCTGGATAGCTTCTTGTATAAAGAGACTCATCTTCCCAAGTGGAATCTTCCAGCGGTAGTTTCCTCCATTTAATGAGATGCTCTGAAATGGATCTATTCCTAAACCGGAGGTGAATTCTTGTGTATGCAATTGATGGCTTAGAAACCAATATGATTTTTCCTTCCCTCGTCGAGTTTGGCAATATGGTTTGAGCGGGATCTTGTCTCCTATGACAGCCTAACAAGCATGAAACATGAAAAACTGGGTGTGCTCATGAAGATGCAAGGCGGCTCCAATTGTGTCTCTATAGTACCAATCTTTTGCAACACCTTATAAGGCCATTGTAATTTGGTTATAATTTATTATCCTTCTTGGCTTGCTTGAGGGACATCTATTTGTATGGTTTGTAGTCTTAAAATACCCAATCCCCTACTTCGAAAATTCTTTCACTGCGATGTTGATCTGCTGTTGTTTCCCATGCAATTATGTGCCATGGTCAGGTTGTGCTTTTAAGATTTGGAGAACTTGTTGTTGATTATCGATATGATCTTCCAGCACTTGAAACTTAGATTTTTCTTTAGAGAGAAGAAGTGATGGAAGGAGAATTGGTATCCATAAAGTGCCATAAACGATGTCAATTTTGTTGCAGTATGAAAAGAAGTCTTATACCACCATTTCTGCCGAGGTATAAAATTTTGAACCATTGTCCATTTGTTGCTCGGAGACAATGGCTTGAAGGAATACATTCAGGACTTGTTTGTTCGCACTATCTCGATTTGTCCATTAGAATGAGGATGATAGAGGATGAGTTAAGAGTCAATTGAGTACCCAAACAGAAAATAATTCTGTCAAAAATGTCTAGTGAAGATGGGATCTTTCCTATCTTACAATAATCTTTGGGCTGCCATATGGCTTTTGAGACTATCTCCATGAATGTGGTGGCAGCTGAGCCACTAACTTTGAAGGGATGAGAGAGAGTGCACAAAGAGGAGTGTCGTGCCAGTTGTCCTCAAAATCCACTGCGACTCACTTTCCTTCAAAAGAGCTTTGATGACTGTGATGAAATCTATGGAAACATCCATCCCAAGTGAAGTACGGCAGGATGGATAATGGTTGTAAAGACCTGGGGGTCTTAATTGTTTCCACACTGTACATTTGGAGAAAGCCAAACGGTATGCCACAAACCCAACTGAACATCTGGAGTTTAAGACCATCCCAAAAAATCCTTCTTGACTCCGTGGTAGGTTTTCCACCACTCTCAAGTGCCCTCCTACTGGAGAGGTGTGGTCCAATAGTACCTTTTGTTGTTTGAGTTGGGAGTTCTTCAAATATAAGTGATATTTGTACCATGGTGAATCATTTTTCCATGCTGTCATAGCCAGGTACTATTTTGGAATCCTGCTGCAACCTTTGAATGAAGTCCACACTTTTGTCATTCTTCCCAGAACTTCATCCCTTGCTTCTATCAATCAGGTTGGATGATCGAGACAACACGAGAAGGCCTCAACATCTTCATCCTTTCTTAGGAGTGCATCTGCCACAATCTTTCTTCCTTTATAGATGATTTCAAAATCTTAGCCCAATATCTTGGTTGCCCATTTTTGTTGTTCTTTTGAAGATAGTCTTTGTTTAAAATGGTATGACTATCCTTTGATCTTGTTTGACCTTGGAAATTTCCACCTATTAAGAGTGGGACTGCTAATTCATGTGATATTTCCATTTCTTTCTCATAAATGCGGTTTGTGTAAGTCCTTTTCCACTTGAGTGGTCGACTTTTTCAAAGCCAGGGGCCTTCTATACTTGCGTGGGGGACGGCACCTTCCATTTCCTGACATCGTTCACAATAAAGGTTTTGTGAAGTCTAGTAGTCAAGGCGGGAGCTTTACACATCACCCTCTTTAAGTTGTTCAAAGCTTTGGTGCCTCTGGATTCCATGAAAATAATCCTTTTTAGTTAGTGTTGTTAAAGGTGTTTATATTCTTCCATAGTTCGAACAAACTTGCAGTAGTAACTCAATAAGGCTTCAAAAATCCTCTAAGATTCTTTAATGTTTTGAAAATCGGCGGAGTCCATCATGGCCATATCTTGTTAGGGTCTACCTTGACACCTTCATGAGATACAATATGACCCAAATACTCTACCTCCTTTTACTCCAAAGAAACATTCTGATGGACATGTAATTTGTTGCTCCTTTAGTAGTTGCTTTTGTCAACATGTTGCATGATCCTCCAAGACTTGCTATAAATTAGTATATCATCAAAATACTAACACAAATTTTCCTAGGGAAGGGCTTGAAAATGGAATTCATCAGCTTCCTTGGAATGTGGAAGGTGCATTTGTAAGGCCAAAAGGCATGACCAAAATTCATAATGGCCTTGATGGGGTTTGGAATGTTGTTTTGGGATATCTTCTTCCTTCATTACGTCGATGATACCTGACGAGGAGATCCAATTTTGTGAAATAGATTGCTCCATGTAGTTCATCTAACAATTCATCAATGACAGGAATGGAAACTTATCTTTAATAATGAACTTATTTGGGGATCTCTAAATAATATGGACACATATGCCATGAGCTATCTTTCTTGAATAACCATTACCACTGGTGCAGAATAAGAACTTTATTTCAGGTCGTCTAATAATCGGAAGCCTCTAACATTTCTTCAAGCGTAACATATCAGTTTCCTCACTTAGGTGTAAGGGTATTTGTATGGCCCTGATGTTAGGAGGAACACTCCTAGAGAATTAGGTGAATTTCGCTGATCATGATTTTTGAGTGGGTGGAAGACCTTTGAATATCTTCAAATACTTTGGAGTCTTATCAATGGGTCCTTGGTCTCTTGGGGAATAGATGAAGCAGATGTTTGAACATCCTAGTGTAGGCATAGTTGTGCAATAATTCCTTGATGCCCTTTTTCAATAATATTTTCGTGCCTGGATTTAGGAGCTTATCCTGCCTTACTGGGTTTTCCTGTGGTACCTCTTAACTCAATTTCTTTTCCTTCCAGTGAATTTCATGAAAAGTTCTTGAAAATTAAAGCCATTGTTCCTAATAGGAGATTGTAACCATTGGATTCCTAATACAGCTTATCACTTTCCACCCATGCGTTATAGCAATCATTAGTTATTCATTAATTATTTCCCCATAGTAAGATTGAGCTTACTGCATTTTCCTGAGCAATTGATGTTCCTCCATCTGCAATCATTACTTGAAACTGCAGCTGGATATACAAGCAATTGAGATCTTTGGCTAATTTATGATGAATGAAATTATGATTGCTGCGAAATCAATTAGGACTATTACCTTTTCTTTTTTTGATGTATCCTTCGATCTTGAGGGGTTTGAGGAGTATTAATTCCAACCAATGCATTGTGATATCGTGGGGAGTCAACTCTTCAGACAGGAAATTGCTTCTATGTTTTTCATCTTGTTATGGTTCTTGTTCTTGTTATTCTTCCTCTTCACAATCTATGTAGAATAATTTCTTCTCTACCCACGCCTTGTCCCTTCTGTTACTTGTTGTCACAATTAAAAGCCTCTGACCTTTTGCTTTTCTTTCCTCCAATTGTTGAGGTGTCAACCTTGTAGGTTGAGGTGTTTTAGAAGAACATTGTTCTCTCTAGATGTTGGGATTGGTCCTTCTAGTATTAGCCATATTTACACTTTCAACATTTCTTGCCACCTTAAATGCATTCTCCAATGATTTGGGTTCCCAAAGTGAACCTCATGTTGAATGTTATCCTTCAAAGGATTCCTATGAATACATCAATCAAGTGATGATCTGGGTCCATCGGTTACCTTTATATTCAATCTTTAGAGTTCTCAATGTGCTCAGTAACTGAACCCTTTTGTAGAGATTTGTATCAATTGGCTAAAGAAGGTATTGCTCCTTGTCCCTCCATAGTGTGCTATCATTTCTTCCATGAAAATTGTCCAAGTGATGAGTGATTTGTGAGAACAAAGCCATTGATACCATAAATTGATTAGGTTCTAAATATAAAGAAGCAATTCGTACCTTTGTGTATGTGGCACATTATGGAGATCAATTGCTCCATCTGAAGTATCCATGTGATTGGGTCCTTTCCATGAAACTTCCTCATATCAATCCCAGGAACGTGGTTGGTCTTCAAACAAAGTTAGGTTTATCCATTCTTGATTCACCTTCTTGTCCTCATCATGAATTTCATGGGATACATTTCACTGAGTGTCTTCTCTGTTGCGAAATTTTCAATACTTCCATGATCTCCCCTTTTTAAACCATCTATCTTGGTATCCAACCAAGCTTCCATTGAATCCATCTTATTTTAGTTCATTTATGTCCCTCACCGCATTTCTTCACCTTCATCAAAGAGTCCAAGTAGGATTTTTTTGGAGGCTTATTTGGTGTAAAGTTCCCTTTGGAGTGGCATGTATTGGCCAAGTATCTTTTGAACCTTGATTTTGATTTGGTTCTGCTAGACAATATTTGTCCTATTGTATCTCCCACATTTCGGACCTTTTGGGTATGAAACTTTCTCTTTTATATTTCTCTGATATTTCTTCTCTACAATGCCACAAGTTTGATCAGAATTGGATGTTCAAGTGGAATTGCGGTAACTTCCCCACAACTTGCCAATTTTGGCCTTTCAAGAGATCTCACTTGTAGGTGTGCCCCATACGAAATAATTGATATAAAATTTTGAAACTCATACCAAAATATAAAGACTATCCATGATCCAATGGAACTAGTCCCACTCAATGATTTGGATACTCTGGGAAGAAGTTGTGATTGTTTACCTGGAACACCTTCTTGAGACTAGTCAATAGAACTAGTCCAGATACCCTATCTTACACAGGGTGTATCTACAAATTTAAAGATGACCCAGAAGCTGAACGTTTTACCACAAATAGGTGCTAATTTTTATAAATGGGCTCTAGAGTTGAGTCCTGAAGCTGTCTAGAAAAGTTTTAGTGAAAATTCCACAATGATTTAGTTCAAAATGATTCGAACCCTATCTTGTACAGGCTGTATCTCTAAAATTATAAGGCCTCAGGGCTAAATTTTGAATAACATGCATGATCTATCTACTAAATATCCTCAAATCCATTCCTTCCTAGACATTGTAGAAAAAAAATTTATGTAAAAATTCAAGGTGTCTCAGTCATAGCGAGCCCCCGGACCTTGAGCTCTGAGCCATATGTGGGAGACCAGATATCAATGCTTTTAAAGAAATCCTCAGAAAAAAGTACTCAGCCTTGAAAAAGAAATAATTTCAGATAATAAGACTCTTAGAGGGCAACCTCCTTTTTACTTAGCAAATGTTCAAGTACAAGATGATTCAAAATGAAAATGTCTCCTTGGTATATATGGGAGACTAGGAGATATAATTACAACTAATGGCCCTAAAGCCGACATAAATAAAATAACATTACTAATATAATATTCCCCAATTAAGGTATGGAGCCAATATTATTAGGGCTTAACAATGCTTGTCTTCATGATTTATTAGAACTTGAGATAATTCGCTTTTTTTACATGTTGTGCATATGTTATGTTTGGATATAATGCAGGGGTGATCATCAATTCAATTCATTTTATGAGATTTATCTCTAATTTTCCGTTGAATGTTTAAATACAAGTTCTTACGAGGAGACTTATCTCATTGTAGTTACTTGCAAATCATAAATATCACTGTGACTGTGTCCATTATATGTTCTGTTATCAAAAATCAATCTCCATCATATTGTTTCACATTTGTTCAAAGCAACCTTGAGATTCGTTGCATGTTTACTTCCCGGATAAAGCTGACTGGATATTCTCTATTGTACATATGTTGGATGCATCAATAGGTTAGTCTATTATTTTTATTTCGTTTTCTTGCTTATTATATGAGATTTCTTATATATAGAATGATTTCCACACTATCTATATCTTTGTTGTTTAATTAAATGGTTTAATATTTGATTTTTATGGTCTGTATACATACAAGAAAACAAATAAAAATAAATAGTATTATTGGCTTACTTTATTACTGTTGTTAAAGAACCAATTTACATTCGATTTTTATGATTTTAGATTAAAACCTAAATTGATTTGTATATATTGTATGTATATGATAAATAGAACTATTATGTAAATATTACTTAGATAAATTGTATATATATATATATATATATATTTAGATGTACATATATATTTTGGTGATTATTATTTAGTAAGTTACTGTATTTCTTTTAGTTGTTTTCGATCTGTGAATGTTTTTTGAGATTATAAAGACAGTTTGCGGCTTTGTGCCCAAATTTATAGCAGCAAAACAATAACCATTGAAGAAATTAGCGTGCCTTAATCTTGGTTGATTCCTATGAAGATAATACATTGACTCTTGATCCTCATGTTTACATGATTAAGTGCGCATTCTGAATTCTGTTATTTGGCCTCTTTTCTGGGCATCCTGGCTGTACGAGTTTATTGTTTGAACCAACCTTAGCTTGCTCTTTCTTATTACTTGAGTCTGTTTTGTTTGAAAATGAATGTCAATGTTTTCTATCATAGAACAACTGGCTTGCTTGCTGATTTGAAACTTAATCACATTGGATGATTAAGTTTCTTTAACTACTGCTGTGCATCTTCTTCATATCTAAGACCAGATTTATTCTGTGGAGGTCTCTATCTGTTTAAAATGTTGTTTAGCTCCTCTGAGGCTTTGATTCTAGAAATATTCTGATTATACCAAGCTTGGTATTTTCTAGCTCCTTCTTACCAGTTACAACTTCCTCTTCTAGATGTTCACATATGGATCTACTTTCAGCTAACTGTTGCTTTAGGACTTCTTCAGCTTTCTTCGCCTCTTCAAGTTCCTGGCTAGTAGGGGAATGTCTACTGTATTGGTTTTATACTGGATTAATAATTGTTTTGCTTTTCTCTTCTTTATTCTCAGTCCATTTATTTCTTCGGGGCACACATAACTCCTTCCATATCCACTTCGGCATCCATATCATTCTCTGAACAATTCTTTTCAAGTTCTTCTATGGCCATAAAGATGAAGTCATCTTCTTGATCTTCGTGGGAGGATTCACTATCTGAGTTTTCTGCAGAATCATCATTATTTACCTGGACTTTTTTTTTTTCTTATACTTATTTTATTTATTGTATTTCTTCCTTGGAGATCTTTCTTCATCAGCTGAGTTATGTTCTTTCCCTTTATGGGGACATTTGGCAGCAAAATTCCCAACCTTACCACAGTTGAAACACTTAAAGAGTAGTTTTCCATTGTACTTCCCTGATCAGTTTTTAACCTTCTTACAAAACACATCCTCGATTTCATCCTGTTCAGACTCAGTACTCTTTTTCTGCTTTGAATGAGGCTCCCCTAGATGAGTTTTGATCTGTGCTAATCCTCATTTAATAAGCAGTTAGAGGTTCTAACTGATCAAGAGATAATGTCTTGAGATCTCTACCTGAAAGATTCAATCCTCTATTGCCGAGACTTAGGATTGAATCTTTCAGGAAGAGATCTCAAAATTTTGGATGAAGTAGTCATCAATTGTTTCTCCTAAACCCTCATAGCATTCACCATTTCATCAACTCTCAAAAGAACTTACTTATCTTTCATCTTCATTCATTCTCAACTGTTCAAATCTCATCCTATGAGTTTGTAGCTTGGCATCTTTAACTTTCTCATTTCCCTCATGGCTACTTATAGAGTTTTCCCACATTTCTTTAGCGAGTTTGAAGATTCATTGCTTTCCTGAAATTCTGATTCAGCCAGACCACTGCGAATAGCATTCATAGCTTTTGCATTAAGGGTGAATTCTAATTTTTCATCTTTAGACAAAACCAGTTGGTTTTAGCATATCACATTTCTACTACTTCCCAAACATCGCTCGGAGACATTAAGTATGTTCTCATCCTTATCTTCCAGAAGGAAAAATTTGCGCCATTAAAAATGGGTGCCTTTGTTGGTTGAACCATCATGACTAGTCATGATTTCACTGCCAAGGATCTTCCATACACTAAAGGAACCTGCTCAAGTACCAATTGTTACAGGTATGGAACTAGCCGAGAGGGGTGAATCCGGTTAGTAATGAATTGATAACCATTACTCTCTCATTTTTCCTTGAATCATTAATCTTAGTGGCGGTGGTCTTTGCTGTGAAATTCAGTTATAAACATAAAGCAGATAGTATAACGAACGGCAATCACACACAGCATTCATTTCTAGAAGTACGAGGACACACCAGATTTTTCAAGAGAGCCAACCCGGGGAAAACCTCGTCTTCTTAAAGATGTTCGATGAAGCTTCAACCCCGTTGCATCTCATCTTTTATGTTTCCAACTCATAGAAGCTGGCCTCTACGATTTGTAAGCACCAACTGGCTGAGCATAACTCCACAGAATCAGCACTGGGTGAGCACCGACTTCCTTTTGCTTCAGCACCAAGCGAGATAGGGTACCAACCTTCAGATTCTGGCACCCGCTTGGGAGAAGAGACATCACGTCTCCTAGCACCCGCCCTACCACCCTGGATTTGCCAAATACGTATTTCTTAAATCTTCTTCATTCTGATATAGCTTTATACCCTTTCTATTGATCATCATCATCTTCTTCACTCTTTCACAGATCTCTTTATACGCCTCGCGTCCTCGCATTGTTCACCGTATATCTTCTCGTCCTTGTAGATTCCTCCTTTTCTCCACATCCATAGCGCTCCTCTTTCTCCACGTCAGCAGCAACAATTCATCTCTGTTCCCGAAGCATTTTTATAGATTCACCACTGTCACGGAGGTTTTCAATCGTTTCTCCCACTCCAAGCTATGAGTTTCCCTTTGCTCTTTCTTTTTCTTCTTTTCGTACTTGACGTTCTCCTTGATTTTTCTGAACTGACTCTTTGCATGCCTTTTCGCGTAACCACATCAATACTGTATTGTGTTCCTCACATCTTAACTGCCAGTCTAATTTTAGACTAAAATTCTTTCTTCTTTTCTCAACTCAAGCTGTAGTTTCCCTTTTCTTTCATTCTTTCTTCCACAACTTGCGTACCGGTGATTCTCCCTGATTTTCTGAACTGGTTCTTTACTTGCCTCCTCTACGCATGCCTTATCGTGAAACGCTGTGTTCCAGCATATGTTTCATTCGTGTTCCGGCATCTGTTTCCGGCATTACCGTGTTTCATCACCGTGTTCCAGCATTCGTGTTCCGACGATAGAAGTGTTCCATCATTACGGTGTTCCGGCCAATTAGTGTTCCAGCGGTCATTGTTCCAGCGGTCATAGTTCTAGTCGTGTTCGGCATTGCGTGTTCCAGCGATCATGTTCGGCGTGCGTGTTCCCACGGCCGGTCGTGTTCCGGTGATGGAATTGTTCCGGCATTAAAGTGTTCCGGCGATGCGTGTTTCGGTGATCGTGTTCCGGTGATGCGTGTTCCGGCATTAAGTGTTCCGGCGTTAACAGGTGGTGACATCATGACTGCTCCATAACCGATTGCCATCAATGATAACCTTAACCATCTGCCGATCCGGTCTTTTGTTATAGCCATATCTCCAGCAGATTGAGGATGATAGGATGAGCTGTGGTGGTGGTACAAGCGAGAAAAATGGTGTCCAAAATGTCCGGTGAAGATGGGATCTCTGTCACCCACAATAATATTTGGGTTCATGTAACTTTCAAATGCCGCGCCATGAGTCACGGTGGCAACTATAATGGCTTTTGAAGGATAGAGAGAAGTGCACAAAAGGATATGCGTGCCCGAATTAGATCTATCAACAATCACCATGATGACACTCTTTCCATTTAGACTTTGAAAGTAACCTGTGATGAAATCCATGGAAACCTCTTCCAAGTGATGACTTGGGATGGCTAATGGATTGCCAAGACCGGGGTCTTAATTGTTTCCCTGTGATTTTGTTGGAAAAGGCTCGACATTCATACCCTGAACCTTTGAACACCAGTTTAAAGGCCATCCCAAAAAAATCTTTCTTGACACTATGGTGCAGGTTCAAATATCTAGTGCCCTCCTACTAGAGAAGTTTGAAATTCCAATAGTACCTTTAGTTTTAGTTAAGGATTTTATTACGCAAATATAAGCGATCTTTGTACCATAGTGAATCGGTTTTCCAGTAGCAAATGTATCTGATGCACTGGAATCCTGCTACAACCTTTGAATGACCAGTCCACCTTTTTCATCATTCTTCCATTCATCCCTTGCTTCTATTATCCAATCAGGTTGGATGATCAAGATAAAACATGAACGAAAGGCCTCAACATCTTCATCCTTTCTTGAAATTACATCGCCACAACATTTTGCTTCCCCTTTTTATAGACGATTTCAAAATCATAACCCAATATCTTAGTTACCCATTTTTGTTGTTCTTTGAAGATAATCTTTGTTCCAAAGAAGTATTTGAGACTATCATGATCTGTTATGACCATGAAGTGCCTACCACCTATTATGGATTCCATTTCTTCAATGCATGTATTATTGCCATCCATTTCGGCCTTCTCATAAATGGGTTTGTGTAGAGTCCTTTCCTTGAGTGTTTGACTTTCAAAGACAGGGGCCTTCCTTCTTGCATTGGGACAGCACCAATTCCATTTCCCGAGGCATCACATTCCACAGTAAAGGTTTTTGTGAAGTGGAGTGGTCAAGACAGGATCTTTCACATCACCTCTTTAAAGTTGTTCAAAGCTTTGGATTTCCTCTAGAGTCCATGAAAATTCATCCTTCTCAGTTAGTGCCATTAAAAGGTGTTGCTATTCTTCCATAGTGTCAAAAAAAAAAAAAAAAAAAAAAAAAAAAAAAAAAATCCTCTAATATTCTTCAATGTTTTTAGAATCAATGATCATCTATGGCCTTATGTTAGGGTCTACACTGAAACCTTCATGAGATACAATATGACTAAAATACTCTGCCTCCTTCACTCCAAGAAACATTTGGATGGTTTTGGCATATAGTTGTTTCTCCTTTGGTAGTTGTGGCACCTTGTCAACATGTCATGCATGATCCTCCCAAGACTTGCTATGAATTAGTATATCATCAAAATACTAACACAAATTTTGGAAGGAAGGGATTGAAAATGGAATTCATCAACCCTTGGAATGGAAGGTGCATTCATAAGGCCAAAGGAATGACCAAAAATTCATAATGGCCTTCATGAGTTCGGAATGTTGTTTTTGGGATATCTTCTTCCTTCATTCTGATCGATGATACCTTGAGCGAGGATCAATTTTGTGAAATAGATTGCTCCATGTAGTTCATCTAACAATTCATCAATGACAGGAATGGAAAACTTATCTTTAATATTGATCTTATTGAGCTCTCTATAATATGGACACATACGCCATGAGCTATCTTTCTTGAATACACATTACTGCTTTGGTGCAAAGTAAGAACTTTGGCTAGGTCCTAATGAATTCAGCCTCTAACATTTCTTCAACCGGTAATTTCACTCTTCTACAGATAAGGGTATATTTATGACCTGATGTTAGGAGGAACACTCCCAGGAATTGGGTGAGTTTCATGATCATGATTACGAGTTGGTGGTAGACCTTTGGTAATATCTTCAAACACTTTGGAAAGCTTATCAATGATCCATTGGAATCTTACTATGGGAATGTATATGACAGATGTTCAAACATCTAGTGAGCATGGTTGTGCAATGGCATGCCGATGCCTTTTCCAGATGTTTGTCATGCCATTAGAGATTATCACCTTACCGGGTTTCCCTTTGATACATCTTAACTCAATTTCTTTTCCTTCCAATGAAAATTTCATGAAAGTTCTTGAAACTTAAAATGCATTGTTCTAATGATTGTAACCATTGGATTCCCTAGTACAACATCTGCACCCACCATGGGTATAGCAATCGATGAACTATTCATTACAAATTCCCCATAGTAAGATTGATCTTATTGCATTTTCCTAAGCATGGTGATAGTTCCTCCATCTGCAATCATTCCTTGAAAATGTTGGATATACAAAGCAATTGAAGCTTTGGCTAGTGACTGTGAATGAAATTATGAGTACTGGCATAATCAATTGGGACTAATGCCTTTTTCTTTTTGATGTATCCTTCGATCTTGAGGTTTTGAGGTGTGCTAATTCCAATGATACATTACCGCGATGTCGGTGAGTCAGCTCTTCAAATGAGGTGGTTCTACGTTTTCATCCCGAGATGGTTCTTGTTCTTGTTCTTCTTCCGTTTCACAATGTATGTAGAATAATTTCTTCTCACCACCTTATGTCCCTTACTATACTTGTCCACAATTAAAGCATAAACCTTTGCTTTTCTTTCCTCAAATTATTGAGGTGTCAACCTTATGGATTTAGTGTTTTAGAAGGAGCATTATTCTCTCTATAGATGTTGGGATTGGTCTTTCTAGTAGCCATTGCCATATTTTACTTTCAACATTCTTGCCACCTTAAATGCATTCTCCAATGATTTGGGTTCCCAAAGGCAAAACCTCATGTTGAATGTTATCCTTCAGTTCCTATGAATACATCAATCGAAGTGTTCATGGAATATTGGGTTGTATTCAATCTTTGAAATCAATGTGCTTTGCAATTGAACACTTTTCTTGAGATTTATCAATTGACTGAATAAGGTATTGCTCCTTGTATCCTCATGAGTGTGCTATCATTTCTTCCATGAAATTGTCCAAGTGATGAGTGATTTAGAGAACAAATTGTCGATATAGATTTCAAGTTGATTAGGTTCTAAATATGAAAGAGCAATTCTTGCCTTTATGTGTGGCACATTATGTAGATCAAAAGAATTGCTCCATCTGAATATCCATGTGATGGAGTCCTTGCCATCAAACTTCCCTCATATCGATCTTAGGAGCGTGGTTGTTCTTATTAAAGTTGGGTTTTCTCCATTCTTGATTCTGCTTCCTTGTCCTCATCATGAATTTCATGGGATGCATTTTCACTTTAGTGTCTTCTCATTCTGAGAATTTTCAATACTTCCATGATCTCCTCTTTTTAAACCATCCATCTTTGCCTCCAACTTAGCTTCCATCTCTTGGCAGTTCTGTCTTTTTGTTACTATGTTCTTTTGTAAATAATTTGCTCATCACATTGCATTTCTTCACCTTCATCAAGAGTCCAAGTAGGATTGTATGGAGGCTTATTTGATAATATGATTTCCCTTTTTTGGGTAGCATGTTGGCCAAGAAATATCACTTTTGAACCTTGATTTTGAGGTGGTTCTTCTAGACAATATTTCTTTTGTTATATCTCCCAATTTTTGGCCCTTAGGTATGAAACTTTATTTATGTAGTTCTCGATACTTCTTCTCTACAATGCCCCAGTCTGATCAAAATTGGATGTGCCAAAGTGGAATTTATGGTAACTTCCCCACAACTTGTTGATTTGTTTCCTTTCAGGAGATCTCCTTGTATAGCGTGCCCCAGACAAACTGATTGATATAAATTCTGAAACGTGGCCACCGACAATACTATAGTTGTCCCACTATCAATACAATTCAGGGTCCCACTCAATTTGGATACTCTGGGAAGAGATTATGATTTTTTACTTGGAACACCTTCTTGAGACTAGTCAATAGGACTAGTCGGATACCCCTCTTCCATAGAGTGTGTATACAAATTAAGATGACCCAGAGAGGTTGAAATTTTTACCCAAGATACATTACTAATTTCTGTGAGATATTGTCTAATTTTTAGGGTCTGAAATGTTACCAAAAAAAAATTATAGCAAAAATTTAAAGATAACGTGTTTGAAACTAATTTTAGGACAATTCAAGAACCCTAAATTCCACAAATTATATCTCCGAAATTATAAGGCATCAGGAGCTGAAGTTTTGGCCCAGTAACACCTTGATCCATCTACTAAATAGCCTCTAAGTCATTTCTTCTGAAACATTGTAGAAAAAAAATTTGTAAAGCAAATTCCAAGGTGTCTCAGATGTAGTAGTGTAACCCCAAGACCTTGAGAGCTCTGATACCATATGTAAGAATATCTCAAACAATATAGCATGAGAAAATCTTGAAAAGTACTCAACACCTTGAAAGATATAATTTCATATAATAAAGCCTCTTCAAGGGCAGCAACCTCCTTCTCACCCCACTTAAATGTTCAAGTACAAGATGATTCCAAATGAAAATATGTCCTAAGTACAAGATGATTCCAAATGAAAATGTCTCCTTGGTATATATAGGAGACTAGGAGGTATAACTACAACTAATGGAATAAATCCGACATAAATAAAATAACATTACTAATGTAATATGCCCCAATTAAGGGGTAATGAGCCAATATTAGGGATCAACAGCTAACTTTCATTAAACAAGATTTCATCAAGTCAGATACAACAAAACCAAAGTAAGCTATGTTTCATTAAAATCACTAAAGAGGTATTTTACATCAACCATTCGAACCTAGAAAATTAAATCAATTTTAAAAGGGTGGATCAACAAGGAAGAGCAAGAAAGAGGGTAGAAAATAGTCTCCAAAGTCATTCCATTGGTCATGGAGTCAACACATCCTACAACTCAGAGGCACTCAAGATCATAACAGACAAAAATGGATATAATTGATGGATGGATTTATAATAAAGATAACAAAAAGAAGAATATCATCAAGAAAATATCCTCTCTGCCAAAATGACTTAAAATATAACTAGAACAAAGATAATGAAATGTTTCGATTACTACAAATCATTTGTAGTTCATGAATCTCTTGCCTCATGAACAACCATTGATATTCAATTCCTTCAATTCCATTCAAGCAAGATGATAAGGTAAAATGATAATAAAGAACACAAATTCTGATAATCAACTCTCATGAATCTCTAATGGCATAAATGCCTACAACACATGCCCTCAGGCTTACAATTGAGAAACTAAACTGCTCCTCCAGCTATCTCCTCTCTTGGATCATGAATCCAACCCCTCCTCAAGAGATACCTCCTTCATTAAATATAAAATAGCATCAAAATATCCTTAGGAGGTCGAATCCCATATATTTCATTGTATTATAGGCCTTGGAGATAGGTGGAAACAGTCAAAGAGACAAAAATCCAACAAACTTCTAATTTTTCAAGAAATTGTTGGAAGTCATTCGTAATTTTTTTCCAACTCACTGCATAAGGTATTTAATGGAGATAAAACTTATGTTCAAGTGTCCCTTGGCATCTGACTGATCCATGATAAGTCATTCAAACCCTCCTTGATAGGTGGAAACCTCTCAACAAGGCGAATATCCAACAACTATGCAAAACAGAGAGTTTGCAACACATTTCGTAGCACACTGGTGTTTTAATTGTTTCTATCAAATTCCAAATTGGTTCAGGCTGAAATTTGGCCAAGAAGTCAACAAGGATATCATATTCCTCCACAAAACATTTCATAGAAACCCACATCATGGTTTTTTATTTGCGATCAAATCTATAAAAGAAGATGCTACAAGAAATTATGTAGTGCATGTCTCAATCCACAACGCCTGTGCCAGTTCGTAGTGCCAAAGGAAAATCAAGTAGCCAAACCCTTTCCTAACCTACAAACAAGACAAAAAATCTCATGGAGTACTTGATGGCTATGAGGTTGATGCTGGTAATTTCATATTTTCACTCAGATGCATGCAAGATGCCTAACCTCCAACCCTCTTCTTCCACCAGTTCGCAATGCCAATTCGTAGCGAAAAATCAAATATAACTTGCACACTTGAATGGATTATAGTGAAAAAGAGGAGACTTTGAGTACAACCATGGAGGTGTGACTTGTGAAGGTAATGATGAAAAAGAAAACAAGGTGTGACTCATGAGAGCTTATCCTTATCATGATGGATAATCTCATGACATCAAGGCCTATACATCCTATGTGTTAACAATGTATATTGTAATTTCATTGTAAAATTGGACCGTTCATTATAAGGTCGCGGATCTGACAATAGAAGTTATGTTAGGTTTTTTTCCCCTAGAAGGAAACCCTCTTTTATGAGGGAAATGTATTGTGGCCATGTATCATTGTGAATATTGTATTCCGAGAGGAGATACTGTGAGAGAAAGAAGAGGAAGTTACAACAGGTGTGTTGTAGTTTGTATCCCTTCATTTGCTGGATAATAATAAAGGAAGGAACTGAAAATTTCTCTGGTGGATGTATCCCAAACTGGGTGAACCATGTATATCTATGTCTCTATTGTATTGTGTATCTTCTGTGTTTTATTTCTACATTTGTTTTATTTTATTGCTCCGCAATCCTATTTTTCCAACAACTAGTATCAGAGTGAAAGGTAACTCATGGGAAAAGAGGGTTCCTGGTTCGAGGGGAGAAATGGAGGAAGATGTAAAGTTTAGGGTCGAGAAATTTAACAGCCAAATCTACCAGTTATGGAAGATGCAGATGGAATATTATTTATATCAGAAGGATCTATTCCTACCATTATGTGGAATAGCAAAGAAGTTGATGACCATGAAGGACAAAGAATGGGAGGTTCTTGACAGAAAGGCACTAGGAACGATACGGATAAGCTTGACAACGTCAGTGGCTTTCAATATTTAGAAAGAAAAGACAACGAAGGAGATTATTTAATATGAAAAACTGTATGAAAAACCCTCGATGTCTAATAAGGTATTTCTAATGAAGAGATTATTTAATATGAATATGTCAGAAGGTGGGTCTGTTGCAGATCATTTAAAGGAATTTAATACGGTTACTAATCAATTAAGTTCTGTAAAAGTGGACTTTGATGATGAGGTAAGGGCTCTTCTAATCTTGCTCTCATTGCTAGAAATCTAGAACGGCTTGGTCATGGTTGTAAGTAACTCTATCTCTAGTTCAAACACTTTAAAATTTGATGACGTTGTTGGTGTTATCCTCAGTGAGGAAATGTGACAGAAAATCACAAGTGAGACACAGGCAATGCACTAAACATGGAGAATAGGGGAAGACAAAAGGATAGAGGAAAGGGCTCAGGGAACCGCGGGAATTCTAGGAAGGGAAGATCCAAATCCAGACTGGGAAAGATAGAGTGTTGGAATTGTGGGAAGAAAGGACATCTGAAGAAAGATTGTAGAGCTCCAAAGAAACAAAGAGATGGACATCAGGAGAAAAATCAAGAAGCAAATGTAACAGGTGATGTGTTACAAGATGCTTTGATTCTTTCTATAGATAATATTTCTGATTCTTGGGTAGTAGATTCAGGGGCTTCATTTCATGCCACACCCCATGGAAACATTTTCTATATTATGTTCAAGGTGATTTTGGACAGGTTCATTTGGATGATGATGCACCATCCAAAATTGTTAGAATGAGAAAGGTAAAAAGAAAGCAAAGCAATGGAAACTAATGGTTGTTGAAAAAGGTAATACATGTTCCAGATCTAAGGAAAAATGTTATTTCAACAAGGCAGTTGGCAAGTGAAGGTTGTATATCCATATTTATAGATAAGGTGTGGAATGTCACCAAAGGATCATTGGTGATAGAAAAAGGAGAGAAGGTAGGTACATTGTATTTATGTACTGGTAATACTAACTCTTCTATCTCTTTAGCTTCTACAAGAGTGGATACAACACTGTGGCATCATAGGCTTGGACACATGACTGAGAAGGGGATGTAGATACTTCACAAAATAAATTTGTTTCCAGATCTTAAACAAATTGATTTGGATTTCTGTGAGCATTGTGTTTATGGAAAACAGAAGAGAGTCGAATTTCTCAGAGTCATAAGAGAAAAGAAGAGTGAAAGGTTAGATCTTGTGCATATAGATGTATGGAGACCAACTATGGTATCATCTCTTGGTGGCTCTCATTATTATGTTACTTTTATTGATGATGCAAATAGAAAAACTTGGGTTTATTGCATTTGACAAAAATCTGATGTTTTTAATACTTTTAAGAAATGGAAAGATTTGGTTGAGAATGAGACAGGAAAAAGGTTGAAGTGTCTCAGATTAGAAAATGGAGGTAAATATTGCGGCAAGGAGTTTGATGATTATTGTTCATACCATGGGATTCGTAGAGAGAAGACAATTCCAGGAACACCACAAAAAAATGGTGTGTCAGAAAGGATGAACAGGACAATCATGGAGCGTGCAAGGAGTATGAGATTGCATGTTGGTTTGCCCTTACAGTTCTAGGTAGATGTTGTAGATATTGTTGTTTACTTAATAAAATGAGGACCTTCAATCTCTTTAGATGGTAGAATTCCAGAGGAGGCATGGATAGGTAAAAAGGTAAACTATTATTTTTTGAATACTTTCGATTGTGAATCATTTTTCCATATTGATAAAGAAAATAGAACAAAGTTTGAGGAAAAATCCAAGAAGTGTACCTTTATTGGATACGGTGTTAATGATTTTGGTTATCGCTTATGGGATTATGAAAATAACAAAATCATTAGGACTAGAGATGTCATATTCAATGAGAAGGTCATGTACAAAGATTAGTTGCAAGGAAAGAAACAAGAAAAATAAAAACCAGAATACACAGTTCTTGATGAGATCATTGGAAAAAAAACTCCAAACGTACCAGAAAATAAAAATGTACAACAAAAGGATTAGTAGGTAACTCAAACTCTTGCAAGTGTTGTTAGAATATCTACCTGGTTAAGTAGACCCCCTGAATGATACTCTCCTTCATTGTATTATTTATTGTTGATTGATTCTGGTGAACCAAAATGTTATGAAGAGGTAATGTAGGTAGACACTAAAAAGAAGTGGGAGCAAGGAATGAAAGAGGAAATGGATTCCCTGGTAAATAATTAGACTTGGGATTTGGTCCAATTTCTTGCAGAAAAAAGAGCATTACAAAATAAATGGGTTTACAAGTTGAAGGAAGAAGATGGAGGTAAAAAGTGGTACAAGGATAGACTTGTTGTAAAGAGTTTTGCACAAAATAAAGGTATATATATTTTGATGAAATATTTTCTCCTGNGAAATATTTTCTCATATTGTTAAAATGACTTCAATTAGGACTATTTTAAGTCTTGTGGTAGTAGAATATTTGCATCTTGAACAGTTAGATGTAAAAACAACTTTTCTCCATGGGGATTTGGAGGAAGATATTTATATGCAACAGCCATAGGGGTATGAGGTCAAAGGAAAGGAAAATTTGGTATGCAGGTTGAACAAGATCTTGTATGGCATAAAGAAAGATCCAAGGAAGTGGTATTTGAAGTTTGACAGGTTTATGACAGAAAAAGGTTATAGTAGATGTCATTCGTATCACTGTGTTTATTTTAAAAGACTAGAAAATAGAAGATATATTATCTTGTTATTGTATGTAGATAACATTCTTGTTGCAAGGTCTAATATGCAGGATAGAAATGTGCTCAAGAAGAAATTAGCTAATTCATTTGCAATGAAGGATTTGGGTGTTGCAAAGAAAATCCTTGGTATGAGAATAACAAGAGACGGGAAAAATCACAAATTGACATTGTCTTAGGGTGAGTACATAGAAAAGGTGTTGGAGAGGTTTAGAATGCAAAATGAAAAAATAGTTATTACACCTTTGGCCAGCTGATGCAGACCCCCCTTTTCTCTCGTCTGGGTTGTTGACCTCTCGGTCAATGATTGATCAAGATACTGATTCGAATAGACTCCTCGGGTCTCAGCTGGACCCCAAATCAACTTACACAGGTCCTTTCTCCAAATGCGTTGGTTGTATGAGACTCACGAGCCCTCTCCTAAGAATTATTCAAATTTCAACACCAAACAGGCTCTAGCTCTTCCTTGGCTAAGCTCCTTCTGTTACGTGACCACAGTTGTGACCACTTACCTAACCAAAGGCACATCACGATTTTTCATGTCAGGTGTTTGCGTATGAGCCAAATTCGATTCACCGACTTCTGAAATCCCTACGTGGGGCCTAGCACATGTTATATCCTCCCTTATCCTTCGACGATGTGACCCCTCACTGTGACCTGGGCCCAACCTCTCGAGCACTTCCCGATTTCATGTTTCGCACCCCTGGAAGGCTTGTTTGCTTGTTCTCTCGATTTCTGAAACCCGAAATATGGGCTCCACGCATGTCAAATCAACAATCCAAAATCCATATGATCAGACAATCCTGTTGTCTCCTTCACGTTTCGGGACTTCATGTTTCGCGAAGTTGGAGGATCACTCACCTCCCTTCTCTCGATCCCCGATTTCCTGAAATATCCTCACGTCAGATCAATGGTCCTTAACTCTCCATGGTTTGACAGTCCAAATGGCCTTGCGATTTTGGATTTCGCGAGTTTTCACAACTCCTTCCTCTAGTTCCCCCAATTGTGAATTCAATGAAACGTTGATCTCTCACCATGTGTCCCTTCTTGATGGATGGTTCCGATAGACTTCAGAATTTCATGATTTCATGATTCTACCTCTCCTGTGCACTTTCAAAGGGTTAAGATACGTGCACCTTACTTGGATCCAATGGCTATTGGTCCTTCACATCTAGATTTAACGAACGAGATTTGTTCTCCCATTGTGTGTGTTCCTCCTGTCTGGACTCTGATATAATGGCCCAGATTTCTCCCTACAATCAATCTAGCGATTGTTGTAGATCCTCCTTCCGAGCTTCCAGATCTGTGCACTCCTTACAGCAGATTCTTATGCAAGACTTAGTTCTTGTGGGTGACTGTGCATGCCTTGCAGTAGTCTCTTTGCACTCCTTGCAAAGGAAAAGTTTTGTGCTATCTCTTCGGAGCTTCAAAATCAAAACAGATTACGTCAACGAACTCCTTGCATTCGGTGTTTACACCTTGCACTCACTCAATAGAAGAGAAACAATTGAAACTTATATTGGCGTTCATAGTTTCATCCATTCATAACGAAATTCATTCATTTATGAAAATCCAAAAACAGAGAATTGCAAGAAGTAACCGTACTATGCATTTGGGTCAATTTCCTTATGTCATATTCATTTAAAAGTAAATGTCTACAGCTGATATCAAAAAAATAACTTAAAACTCAGAAAATTCCTACTAACTCATAGCAACCTCATTTCGGTGTACAAAACCTCTATTTAACTCAGAGGGTCCTTAGGGTTCCCCCTGAATACTCGTCTACCTCCAAAATGAAAACCTAACTACTACCTAAGTTCAATTACATTCAAGACTCGGAGTGAAACTCTATGATCCCTCATGATCATTTTGTTCCCAAGTGTTTGATCTTCTTCCGTTTTTCCAACCATCTCCAAAAGATTCATCGTAACTCCCAGCGTTTGAGATTCTGAAATGATTCCCAGGCACTGAGTTGTCCTGCCATGCATGCTCGTTGATGATGTTCCTGCATCATACTCCCCCTGAACAAAACAATTCATGGACTCTTGTCCATGAGCTCCTGTACCGACTTTCTATGCTTCTGGATATCAACTTCATTTTCCCAATTGGATATTAGCTTCTATTGGGTGCCTTTTCCACTTGACCAAATATTCAAAATAGATTTTCCTCCTGGTCTTCTTGCCAATTCTCCAAGCAACAATCTTCTCCATCTGTGGTTTTTATTCTATAGGAATTTGTTTCTCCCACTGAAACTTCTCTTGATTTTATGCTTCCTCTGTGTCATATTTCCTGTAAGGATACAGGTCTGAAACGTTGAATATGGGTGATATGACTACATCATCTAGAAACTCAATCTCATAGGCATTTGCGTCAAATTTCCTTAAGATCTTACATGGTCCTATCTTCTTCATTTTTAATTTTTTATATGTTCCCCTGGGGAACCTTTCCTTTATGATATGTTCCAGAACCTGATCTCCTACTTCAAATTGAAGATCCCTACGATGTTGATCAACTATGTGCTTGTATTCTTGGCTAGAGTTCTGCAATTGTCCTCTGATCTGGCTATGGCATTTCTGCATTTCTATAGGAAAGTCTTCTACTCCAACGCTCTTGATCTCACTCTATTCTAAGTCAATCAACTCAGATACTCCCTTGGGTTGCATTCCATACAATATTTGGAATGGGCTCTTTCTAGTGCTCTTGTTTGGTGAGTCGTTGTATGCAAATTCTACTTGTGGCAGAATTTGATCCCACTGATTATGATGTTTAGTGACCAGACTCCTCAACAAGTTTCCAAAACTTCTATCTACCACCTCATTCTGTCCATCTATCTGAAGGTGATAAGCTGAGATGAAGGATAGATCCATCCCCAACTTCTTCTACATTGTTCTCCAAAAATGACCAACAAATTGTGTGTCTTTGTCCAAGACAATTCTCTTGGGTAGGCCATGAAGTCTCACAACTTCCTTGAAAAACAGTTTTGCAACATGCGTTGCATCACTGTTCTTCTGGAACGGGCTAAAGTGTGACATCTTTGAAAATCTATCGACCACCACAAATATGGAATCAAATATTCTTTGCGTTCTTGGCAGTCCTAACACGAAATCCATGCTTATTGCATCCCAAGGCCTCTCTGGTATTGGAAATGGTTGATACAATCCAGTGTTCTATCTTTTTCCTTTTGCATGTTGGCAGATTCTCCATCTGTTCACAAATTTTATCACTTTTTTCCTCATACATGGCCAATAGTATGAACGGCTCAGCTGTGCAAATGTTTTATCATGACCGAAATGTCCAACCAATCCTCCACTATGCTTCTCCTTCAAAAGATTATCCCTCATTGAGCATTTTGGTATGCACAATTGATTTCCCTTGAACAACAATCCTTCTTGAACCATGTATTTGTCCCACTGGCTCATGTATCTCAGCACAGGATTTTCACATGCTTCGTATGCTTCCTTGAAATCTGAATTATCACAATACATATCCTTCAGGTGTTCAAACCCCAAAGTCTTTACCTAAAATTCCTGCAAAATCAAACATATCATGCTCAATGCATCAACAACTTTGTTAGCATTCCCAACAATATATTTTATGACAAAAGTAAAATTCTGCATAAACTCAATCCACTTTGCATGATTCTGATTCAATTTTTCCTATCTGGTTATGAATTGTAAGGCCTGGTTATCACTATACAAGACAAATTCTCATGGGACAAGGTAGTTGTTAAGCCCTAATATTGGCTCATTACCCCTTAATTGGGGCATATTATATTAGTAATGTTATTTTATTTATGTCGGCTTTAGGCCATTAGTTGTAATTATACCTCCTAGTCTCACATATATACCAAGGAGACATTTTCATTTTGAATCATCTTGTACTTGAACATTTAAGTGGGGTAAAAGGAGGTTTCGCCCTCAAAGAGGCTTATTATCTGAAATTATCTCTTTTTCAAGGTGTTGAGTACTTTTCCTGAGGTTTTTCTATGCTATATTGATGTTTGGTTCTTAACATATGGTATCAGAGCTCAAGGTCTTGGGGTTTCGTTGCTACATCTGAGACACCGTGGAATTTTCACTATAACTTTTTTTCTACAACGTTTCATAAGGAATGGCTTGGAGGATATTTATAAGATGGATCAGGGTACATTGGGTTCAAAATTCAAATCTTGAGGCCTTATACTTTCGGAGATACAGCCTTTACAAGACAGGGTTCTGGAATCATCCTGAAATGAGTCATTGCGGAATTTTCGCTATAAAATTTTTTTTGTAATGTTTCAGACCCTGAAATATAGAGGCCATTTACAGAAATTAGTAAGGTATCTGTGGTAAAAATTTCATCTTCTAGGTTATCGTAAATTTGTAGATACACCTTGTGTAAGATAGGGTATCTGACTAGTCCTATTGACTAGTCTCAAGAAGGTGTTCCAGGTAAAACAATCATAACTTCTTACAAGAGTATCCAAATTGAGTGGGACTGGTTCATTGGATCATGGACAGTCTGTAGTATTTTGGGTGTGAGTTTCAGAATTTGATATCAATTATTTTGTGCAGGGCATGCTATACAAGTGAGATATCCTAGAAAGACCAAAAATCGGCAAGTTGTGAG
>SNQJ01S0078868.1:21599-48038 GCA_010110895.2 Picea sitchensis
GCTGAAGTTAGGTCAAGACCTCCTTTGTTACTTACGTACCAGACCCAGTCCCTGAGTTAGAGTGATATCTCCCTGAGTCTCTACCCATCTGATCATCTATTAAAACAATCGTGACATTAAAACTGATGGGTGTCGGGCTCTGCTCCTGCAAGCAATCCAGGAGTGACTTCCGACGCTAACACTCTTCAATGCCAAATCAACAAGGGCTACCGTTCCTTAGCCCTGCTCAAGAGTCAATGCTCCTAACATCATTTCCAAGACATCTTGTCCAAGATGTCTCTCATGAATTCCATTATTTGACCCATAATTCTCTACGGTTCAAAGGTTTAAGGACCTGGTTTGTTAGAGCCTAACTGGGACATGGCTAAGAGGGTGCAAATCCTTCTCAACAAATGCTTCATCAAATGCAAGCAAACAGTCTCAATACCCACCATCCACACTTAGTTTGGTGCCTGCCCACTCCACCTTGACATTGTTTTCATCCTAGTTTCACTCCATCATGTTTGGGGCTATGGTTTAGGGTGGGATCACAAACATCGGGTCAAACAGGATATGATAGTTTTGCCATCTTGGGAGGTTGATATTTGGCAGCATTTCATTTTTCACTACCCCATATATTAAGAGATCCAAAGGCGATTCCACTATCTGTCTAGGGAATCACATACCCTTTCCAATTTCTTCTAGTATTTCAATTAGCATTGTCTATCTCTATGCAAGCAGGAGGCCCTAGACTCAAGTCCCAAATTCTCTACCTAACCGTAGACCAACGACCACCCAATTGATCACTTCCTTCTTTACAGTGCTCCCCTCTACCAAGGGTACCAAGAGATATATCGTTAGCAATGTTGCTCCTAATTCTAGATCAATGTAAGCTCGAGGAGTTATTCCTACTGCCAAGAGACCCCACTGTCATCGTTCTAGATTTCATACCTGTAGTCAAACAAGGAAACCCAAGCCTTAGCAGAANAAGAGATATATCGTTAGCAATGTTGCTCCTAATTCTAGATCAATGTAAGCTCGAGGAGTTATTCCTACTGCCAAGAGACCCCACTGTCATCGTTCTAGATTTCATACCTGTAGTCAAACAAGGAAACCCAAGCCTTAGCAGAAAACGACCTCATCCAAGCAGCATCACAATGCACAGTCTAAATTATCTTCCAACGCCTCCTCCAAATAGTACTCTATCCAAAGTTTCTTCCATTCAGCCTTGGACATTAAAGGAGTGAGTGCTAGCAAATCTTGATATGCTTGTATTATTTGTACTTCATATTATGTAAAATTTCAAGCTTAGATTCAGAAAGAAATGTACTTTTATTTTTCTTTAATATAATGAGCAGATCTGAAAACTTATATGATAAATAATGCGAAAACTGAAAGCTGTAAAACAGAAGTAGACATTGCACAAAAATGGAGTCACACAATAACACAGGAATTTATCCCGGGGAAACTCAAAGAGGGATAAAACCCTAGCAAACAATCTTCCTTGTCAGCAAATGAATGAATGACCAATCTGATTACAATATCACCATGAGAATGAGCTTCTGAGATTGCCAGTATGTGAGTGTCTCTTTGTGCTAGCTACAAAAGTATCATTCTTTGTTTCCTACAAAAGTGTCTATTTGTTGCCTGCAAAAGTGTATATTTGTTGCCTGCAAAAGTATCCTCTTTGTTGCCTACAAAAGTGTCTATTTGTTGCCTGCAAAAATATCCTCTTTCTCCACTCTAATGCGTTGCATAGAAAAATGAATAATGAAGAGAGTAGTTCTTTGTATATCTTGGGCGCAGAAGGGAGATGAGTGAACTCAGCTTAGGCGCAGAAGAGAGATGAGTGAACTCGGCTTAGGACTAGTTGCATGACATTACAACTCGCCTTGAGACTTGACTTTTTAACTCAACTCGAACTTGCAACTAGACTTGTAACTCGATATGCTAACTTGACATGCAACCTCATTCTTGTCAACTCAAACTTGCAACTAGACTTGTAACTCGACTTTCACACTTGAGTTCATAACTCGGATTCTTGAGTTAGACACTTGGACTTGACATGCAACCTCGACTTTTACACTTGAGTTCATAACTCGGATTCTTGAGTTAGACACTTGGACTTGACATGCAACCTCAACTTTTACACTTGACTTCATAACTCGACTTTTACAACTTGAGTTCATAACTCGACTTTTACACTTTAGTTCATAACTCGACTTTTACAACTTGAGTTCATAACTCGACTTTTACAACTTGGCAACTCGACATTCTTTGGCAACTCGTTATATTCTCATGGTGGACAAGGTCACACGTGCCAATGCAGTGAATCATCATAATTACATCATTTGCATAAGTGATAAGGAAAATTGTTTGTCACATCAATCTAGCTCACAGGATTTATACATTCATCCTGTCTATTGTTAAATTTGCCTCGGCTTTTGCACTAAGCTCACAGCGTTGACCTTGATTGTTGCCCATGGCTCACAAAGTTTTTGTCCTAACATTTGTCCTGGCTCACAAGGCTTGTACGTTTGCCTTGACTCTTTCCATGACTTCACAAGACTATCTCTTGCAGCATCTCTTTCATCCTGACTTTTGTCCTGGCTCACAAGGCTTGTACGTTGGCCTTGACTATTGCCATGACTCACAAGATTGTTTAATCTCCAAGTCTCCCTGGCTAGCCTCAGGGTGGTCACTTAAGACCTCTCATTGGAGAATGCCTTTTGATGTTGCTATTTTCAACCCTCCCTCTCAGCGAGGGAGGCATTCTCTGCAACTCCAAGCTTGCCTCTAAATTGTGCAAACTTTGTCAATGGCAGTGGCTTGGTCAGGATATATGTTGCCTGCTCATCTGTTGCAATGTACTTTAGCTTGATCACTTTTCTTTGTACCATTTCTCTGATATAATGATACTTCAGATCTATATGCTTTGATTTGTCATGAAACACCGGATTTTCTATGAGCTTTATACATCTCTGATTATCACAATGGATAATCGTAGTCTCAAGATTTTCACCAAATAACCCAGAAACAAGTTTTTTGAGCCGCATTGCTTCTGTACTGGCATTGCTAGCCGCAATATATTCAGCCTCGACTGTGCTCTAAGCAATAGATCCTTGCTTCCGGTTGGACCAAGAGATCATGGTTGATCTTAAACTGAAGCAGTATTTGGAGGTACTTTTTCTGTCTACTGGTCTTCCAGCCCAGTTTGAATCTGCATAACCATACAACATCACACCACCACTAGATGTATATTTTAGACCATAAGCAACGGTACCTCGGAGATATCTCAAGATGTGCTTACCTGCCACCCAGTGCCTTTCTCTTGGCTCAGCCATAAATTGGCTCAATGCACTGACTTTGAATTGCATTATGGGTCTAATATGAGTCAGGTACATTAAAGACCCAATAAGTTGCATGTACATGGTGGGGTCCACCAAATATGATCATGTATCTGAATCATGCACCTTCTTTAGATTAGAAACCATAGGAGTTGGCATACTCCTGCAATTCAGCATGCAAAACCTTTTCATTATGTCTACTGCATATTTTCCTTGAGATAAGTAGATCACGTCTGGTCTCTGCCAGACTTCTAAACCCTGGAAATAATGCATCAGTCCCATATCTTTCATTTGGAACTCAAAAATGAGCTCCCTCTTGCACCAAGCTATCTGATTTTCTTCTCCTGTGAGGAAAAGATCATCCACATACAAAACCAAAATAAGGGGCTTATTTTCAACAACTTTAAAGTAGAGGTTAGGATCAGCACTACTTTTATTGAACCCCAAGCTTTGCAAAAAGCCATCAATCCTGTCATACCATACTCTAGGTGCTTGTTTAAGACCGTATAAGGCCTTTTTTAACTTACACGTGAGAATCCCTGTTATGCACTACAAAGCCATCAGGTTGTTCTACATAGACTTCCTATTCCACTTCACCATTTAGGAAAGCAGTTTTTACATCCATTTGATGCAATTTCCAACCAAGTACAGAAGCAAGAGAAATAACTGTACCGATGGTAGTATACCTGGCTACTGGTGCAAAAATATCGTCATAGTCTATACCTTCTTTCTGGGAGAAGCCTCTAGCTACAAATCTTGTTTTATACTTTTCAACACTGCCATCAGCTGCATGTTTTATCTTGTACAACCATTTGGATGAAACAATTGATTTATCTTTAGGCCTAGAAACTATGTCCCATACACTGTTCTTCATGATGGACTTGTATTCATCCAACGTGGCATCTTTCCAAACCTGTAACTTGTTAGCTTCTTCAAATAAAGAAGGTTTTGCATCACTAATGTTACTTACCAAAGCAACATAACTTGCATACCTTTGAGGCCTTTTGCTTTCTCTGAAGGTCCCTGAGGGGGTTGCATGTCTCTTTGCTTCATGCAGAGTTTCTTTGAACCAAGCAGGTTTTCTTTTGATAGGAGGTTCTTCAAGAGACCTCTCCAACACCTCAACAAGTTCTAAAGGAATATCTTGATCATTGGATCATCATGACTTTCCTCCCTCTGAAAGTTAGAACTAGAAGTTTCAGTTGTAGAAGAGCCTGGCTCTTCTGTTACATCATCAATCTAGAGCTCTAGAATGCTTGAAGACAGCTTCCTCATGGAAGGTTACATCTCAGCCGACTTTGATTTGCCTCTATCCTGGGATATATATCCTGTAAGCCTTAGAAGACTCACTATATCCTAGGAATATCCCTTTCTTGCCTGAGGGCTCCATCTTAGTTCTCTTCCCCTTAGGCACATGAATGTATACTAGACAACTGAAGATCCTCAAGTGTCCTACTTCTGGTTTCATACCAGTGAAAGCTTCTTCAGGGGTTTTATCCTTTAGGATTGCATGCGAACATCTATTCTGAATATAGACAATTGTCCTTGTTGCTTCTACCCAAAGATAGTTGGGCAGATCTTGATCAAACATCATGGCTTTTGCAGCTTCATATATGGTCCTGTTTTTCCTCTCAGCAACACCATTTTGCTAAGTATTTTCGGGAACTGTCAACTGTCTTTTAATTCCAGCGTCTTTGCAAAAGCCTTCAAATTCATGGGATTCATATTCCCCTCCATTATCTAATCTTAGGATCTGAATAGGCTTCCCTGTCTAATTTTATACCAATGCCTTAAATTCTTTAAATTTAGCAAATGCCTCACTTTTCAATTTCAGAAAGTAAATCCAACATTTTCTAGACAGGTCATCAATAAATATAACGTAATACAGATAACCATTCAAGGAAGGAGATGGCATTGGCCCACAAATATCAGAATGAATAAGTTCTAAAATTTATTCAGATCTATTGTTACTATGAGGAAAGGACTTCTTTGTATTTTTTCCAAGTAAACAACCTTTGCATACTTCATTATTATCAGAGGAAATAAGAGGTATACCGCTTACCATTGATTGAAGTCCTGGAAGTGCCTTGAAGTGCAGGTGATCGAATCTTCTATGCCATAGCTCGTTGGAGCTGACTGTGATATGAGCAAGCGCACGAGCAGAATGATTCGAGACTTTGTAGAGACCTCCTTCTCGTATTCCAATGACTTTTGTTGAACTTAACTGTCCATCCTTTGGCCAGATGACAACTTTTCCATCCATGAATGCCACCTTATAACCTTTATCTTCAAGTGTTGCTACTGACAATAGGTTCTTCTTTAATCCAGGAACATACAAGATCTCATCAATTTGAATGATGGATCCAGACTCTAGCTAAAGAGAGGTGGAACCGATTCCTTTAATCTCATGGCATGGGTTATCTCCAAGCTGTACTTGAACTGAACAAGTCTTTTTTCTGAAATCTGTGAGGATGTTCTTATATCATGTCATATCCTTTGAATCCCCACTATCAACCAGCCAAGAGTTTCGATCAGTAGTCAAGTGACCAGAGAGAGAAGACACCAAGTAGTATTCCTTTCTGTTCTCCTGTTTCTTAGGAGATCCACTTGTCTTCTTTCTGGATTCTTCTTCTTCTGCAGTGGAAGCATGATGCTTCCCTTTATGGTAGTCTTTCTTCTTAGATCTGCAATCTTTAGCAAAATGCCCCATCTTATTGCAGTTAAAACACTTTACTTTGGACATATCAAAACCCTTTCCTTTAAAGTTTCCTTTGAACTTGTCCTTCTGAAAGTTCTTCTGAGAGGAAGATTTCTTTCCTCTCCTGGTCTTTGCAGTGAAGGCAACATTCTCTTCATTTGATGGACCACTCCTAGTGGTCATGCGACCTTCCTCCTGAAGACAATCATGCCATAAGCGCTCAAAGTTTGGCTGAGACTCCCTGCCATTAACACTTGCAAGAAATGTATCCCAAGAAGGCGGATTTTATACCAAGCTCAAGGAGCTTGTTTGAGGCCTTACAGGGATTTCTTAATTGGACGAACTAGATTGGAATAACCTTGAACAAACCCAATAGATTGCTCCATGTAAATTTCTTTTTATAAATACCCATGCAAGGAAAATTTTACATCCATTTGATAGACCTCCCATCAATAAGAAGTTGCAAGGTAAAGTACCAAGCAAATAGAGTTCATTTTGGCAAAGGGTGCAAATGTTTCAATACAATTAATGCATTCTACGAATGAATAACCTTTGGCGACTAATCAAACCTTGCGTAAGTCAACACTACCATCTGCTACATCCTTGGTTCTATAACCCATTTACATAATACAAGTTTTCTTCCTTGGGGAAGAGGGTCTAGTTCCCAAGTATCGTTTGCCAATAAAGAATGAATACTTATTTTATCACTTCATCCCATTCTAGATGGCCAGAGGCTCTTTAAATGTTTCAATCCTGAGTCTCTAGAACTTGAGCCAAAAGTGAAGAGGTTCACTAAAATTGAGAACAAGTTTTGTGTCAATCAGAGGGTTCATATGCCAGAGGACCAATTGCTTACGTAGTTGTGTGAACCCATCGAAGAAGCTATGGATCTAGTTCAAGTTCAAGTTCAATAGACTTATCTGGAGGAGGAGGTGGAGTAGGAAAAGCTAGGTTTTCATCCTCAATGTCATCATCTAAAGAAGAATAAGAAGAATGATCTAGACTAGAGATAATTAGACAAGGAGGAGAAGAAAAATTAGAAGGGGATGGCACATGCATCAAAAATGGCTCACAAGTTCAAGATGGCACAGTTTTCAAACCAAGCACATTGGCAGAGAGACCTTTATCAAACTTAACATCTATTGTAATAATGAATTTTGTAGTATTGAGAACAAGAAGTCTATAACCTTTCACCTATTATGAGTATTCGATACAAATGTGCTTCTCACTTGTAGTTTGCAAGGAACTTCTCTTTTTGTCAAGGATATGTGCCCTTATCTTGAGCAATGGCACCAAAATGTTACAACAAAACTAACACACAAAAGTGTAAAGTCCCAAGCACCAAGGTGATAGCTTTGTGTAACTCAGGAAGGTTGTCCATTGTCACAACAGCAACTCCTCACTTTAGGTTGGTTCTTCCCCAACACAAGGGGGACTTCCCTAAGGTAGGATTAATAAAGCTATGACAACTAGGGTCAAGGAAAATATGAAGATTTAGCTTTAGCAAAACAAATACATTGTAGTACAGAAATAGAACCGAGTGAAGTAGGACAAGGGACTAGTGCCTATCAAATCTTGGGAAAAATCAAATCAAGGAACATCACTCTAAAGAGGGTTTTGTAAAAATATAAGAAGGAAAGAGCTGCTAACAGCATGCCACAATCAGCCTTAATAGTGCTGGAAATAACTACAAAAATAAGTCTTGGAGAGCCCTATTGGTGCCACTCTCGAACAATTTTATGAAGGTGTTTCCATGCAATGATATATTAATTACAACAACTTATTTGACTGATGAAGGATTGATATATGCAGAAATATAGCAGAAAAAATTAAATAAGAGGGAGAACCTCCTGACGTTACTCCTATCCAAATGGCAAATATTCCATTATAAGGCCTTCATGGCACATTCTTTGCAATAGATTCCTACAATTACGTAACAACATTAAAAGCGTGCAAAACCATTAAGCCTCACATATGATAGAATGATACCTCCATCTTTCCATTAAACCTTCCAATGAGATATACAATGAAGCCCACGAGGAGAGAAAACAAATCTAACGTAAGTCACAAATGGAGAGAGCTACTCCTTAAATAGAGTTGAGCTACATCTCCTTACAATAAACAAGTAATTGTTTTCTTAAATCCATTAGTTCTCCAAGGAATAATAATAAAATATCCTCCTCAACAACTTCCTTGTTAAGAATAGTGATGAGTTGTGGAGATCCATTTTTTCTCCAAGAAGAAACAATAAAATACAATTGGAGTTATCTAGATACATCCTTATCTCCAAGGAAAACAATATAATAATGCTCCCATACATAACCAACTCCATGGGACAAGTCAAACAAATAATAAAATAGGAGTGGTTATGCCATGTGTCTTCTCCAAAGTGGTAGATCATGTCAAGTGCTCCATCAAATGATAAAATAATGCATCAATTGTGTGCCCTCCAATAGAATAGACCAAGTAAAATGCATATAATAACTTATCCACGGTGAATTTCTAGGGTTTGAAACCTCCTAGGTGACACATCCCTCCAAGAAAACAATAAAATACTCCATGTGCACTAGGAGAGAGTGCCTTGGGACCACCTCAATCCACCGATCCATAATAAAATAAAATAATGAAGTGTATCCTCCAAGATGCATGCTCAATAATACACTAAAATACTCCATGACGTAGGAGAGTGTGCTCCATGGTCCCCCTAGAAGAAATCACCAAGCGCACCCTCCAAGATGCATGAGCGAAGAAAACAATTTAATATTCTCCCTAGGAGAGTGCTCTTCAACTACCTCCTCAAAATAGCAAATGTGGTCCACAAGGTGCATGAATATGTGTGCAATAATTATTAATAATCCTCCATGATGAAGTCAACCAGATGTGTGAACCCTAAGGTGGGCGCTCCAACCAATGCATGTGCAAGCTAGGCATTCCACTAAGAAGAGAAATGGTTGACCATATATAAAATTTAACCAATAGGGCAAGGGCRCCCCTCTAACAAACTCTAAGCACAACTTCCAATGCATAACAASCYTCCAATAATATAATAATCAAAGCTCAACTAACTYCATAGGTGTGCCCTAGAAAAGTATGCCAACCCCCTCACACATCTGAACTAAAGTAGAGTGCTCCACATGCAAGTCWTGCTCAAAGGTCTTGGGACCCTCAACRACCTCCCAAAATAGAAGATTCTCCATGGGTGCATTCTCCAAGTGCAACCATCTCCCCAATTAATATAAAATATGCTCCAAGGTAGTTACAACTCCTCAAAAYATGTCCAAGTATATAGATCACTCACCAAGTCAATAAAACCAAACGAATTCCCAAGTAGTGCTTTACAAGGCATGATTGGGGTTTCTATGAGGATGTCCTACCTTGGAGATGGAGATTTGATTATTTTGATATTTTTGAGAAGGTTGATAACCACTTTGAGTACACTCTTGCACATGTATCAAGAAAAGTAGTTATTTTAGAGGAGCACTCCCCCTCTTAGGGGTTTTTATTGCTATATTTGGAGAAGAAGTGGTTAGAGGATCCCTTCTTGAAGAGTGCCCTACTTATAAAAATGACAAGTGGCAATGTCAACCATTTTACATATCTTAAACCAATTAAATGTGCTAGATAGTGAAGGATGCCTTCATAAAGGAGTCTCTAGAGGTTTCTTTTTCATACTTTATGGAGGTTAAGGTTAACTAGAGGGTAGCGCTTTGCATTAGAAAAGGACATGTGACCTTGTGGAGCTATTTCAGCCCCTCTAATGGATTTCTTCACCCACAATGAGTGCCCTACTCCAAGGAAACTCCAAGACCTTTTATTGATTTTTATTATTATTTGATGGAGAAAAAAGTGGATCTAAGAAGATGTCGAGTAGCAGATTTGACCCTCTCAAACCAAGAAATGAGGATAAATAAAAAATCAGATGAGAAGCACTCCATGTAAAGGGGTTATGTTAGTTGCTTAGCACATATATTGAGGAATAAAAATACTCTAGAGGAGCACTTGGGTTGAGATGATGACACATGGCAGATTAGGCCTGTTTAAAACAAAAACATTTCAACCAATTAAATTCATTCTTTCAGGAGCACTCTATCCTAGGGTCTCTCTAGAGAGTTCTTTTAATCTTTTAATGAAGGATGGATGAGGGGAAGAACTCTATAAAAATCCAAACCTCTCATATGTAAAGGTGGATTGATGTGGAGGAAAAAAAACCCATGGGCAAAGTACAATATTTTTTGTAGGCATGGGAGAAAGGGATCATAAAAGATTTATGCTTCCGTTATCTTCCTTTCTATAGGTTGAATTGATGAGCAAGGCAGCCATTGTAAATCTGTTGGTGTACTCTTCTCATCCAAAGATATTTCACCCATTCTGGGAGCTGTTTTTGGAAGGATGGAGGTTTGGCTGTGATCTATTGATCTTCTCATGCCTTTGATGTAATCAGATTTGTTAATAAGGAAATTGTTGGCTGTTCGGTCATCTTTGAAGGCTGTCTTGCTCTTCTGTTTGCATTGAGGGTTGCACAGTACACTGGTTGATGTTTATTGGAAGTGAAGCTAGCTGTCTATTTATGAGCATTTCATTAAATTTGCACGTTAATTCCGCTGATGTAATTGGGGTTTATCGCTACATTCCTTGCTGATTTCTCCATTCCATTTAAAGCTCATTTGTCATCTTGCTGCCCCGACTCCATAGCCCAAAGGATAAGACACTTGTCCTCTTTAATTCTGCCATTTGTGCATTGTAAATCCCTAAAACAAATCACTTCACTAATCTGACTTTCAGATCTGCATTCAAGGACAGATCAATGATTTGATCTAAGGGATTCCCCCCTTGAACTGGAGGACAGCCAGCATTAAGTGAAGGGAACGACCACCGAGGTGACAATGGGTAGTGTCCTCAAGTTGCCCTAGGGTTTGTACTTGATGATTGGACTTATCTTTAAAGTACAGAACCCAGATTTTAGAGGTAACACCTCTGAACATTCTTGTCTTTCATTTTGAAAGTTGATTAGAATATCTTGATTGAGTCAAACCTGCCATCAAATGTTTCCAAATCAGTTATATATCTTCTCGTTGCATCAAACTAAGTCATTTCATAAAACAAGTCTCAAAATTAAGAGGGCAGGTTAAGTCCTTCACTTGGCAACTCGGTGCTTTGGGCACTGTTGCACTTGAAAGACAGCTCAATTTCCCTTTGAAAGCTTGAAGTAGCAAGTAGACAAATATTCCAAAGTTGTAGGGCCAAAAGTGTCAAAGTTTTAACTCTGAATGTGAAACGACCCGAGTTTTCTTAGATAGACACGTGGCACATGGTGGGTCCAGCAAGGAGAGCAGCCGATTGCACTGGCAAAGCAAAAAAATCATCAAACTTCAAAGGCTCGATGTTTTTAGTCGGTCCACTTTCAAGCTATTACATTAATGGCAAAGTGAAAGAAATTTTCTAAATTTTCCTCAATATTTCAGCAATTTTATGGACAAATGGGCACACATCTTTGAAAGGAGATTTTCTTCTAAATTCCCTGAGTTCTTGAGGGAAGGCCATGTGGTGGGTCTACGGAATTTCAGCAATTTTGTGAGCTAACTGCATAGGATACAGAGGGAGATTTCCTCAAATCTTCTCTAGTTGCCATGAGAGTGCCATGTGGCATTCATCATACAACTCAACGTTTCTTTGGATTGAATGCTCTAACACTAAGGCAGGGTTTCTCAAGTTTTCCCAAAAGCCCCAAAACATGAAAAGGTCACATCCTATCATTAAAGGGCTAAATTGAATTAATATTGGAACTCACCACATGAAATCTACAAGGAAGATTGGGAAGTGAGGCACATTCACCTCATACTCATGCAAGTGGATAAATTTTAATTTAACAAATCCTCTCAACACTTGGACAATTTTGCATGTTTTCCTCTAGTACGTTCTAACGAGGGAAAAAATATTAAGAGACCATTTCTTTCCCTTTCTTCTCAAAATTTCAAATGGCTAGACAAAACAACCAGCAGACCCTAGCCATGGATATCAATGACACTCGCAACACGCTGAAGACAAAATTCAGCTTTGCAGAAGTAGCAAATGGGGATGAGACCTGAACAGCTAGAAAAACAAAACATGTGCATGTCAGGACTTACTCAAGCTGCTTCATTGCAAAAGTCATACCCTATAAAGAGTTGGTTTACTAGTGTGTGCACTGCTTTAACCGATATGAACAGACAGTGGTCACTTCAAGAGGAAAAATCTTCTGCTACCTGAGCCCTCATTTACAGTTATGTGATGCTTAGCAGAACCCCAATTTATTTTCTCTAACAATCAGTCTTCTCGATACTTTGCTCAGCACTTCTGTACCATTAAGGAAATCAATTCTTGGATAGAGAAACGCCCTAAAAGCCTGCCAAAAAGAATGGCGATAAAATCTCCAAAATGACACAACCATGCAGAGACATTGTTGCATTGTTGTGTAAGGTCTTCAAAGAAAAAGAAACCAGCAAACTCTAACATTGTGTGTTCTCTGTTATAGTATGTACCTCGGATAGTCGTCTATGGGCTAGAGAACGTTCAGCAGATCTGGGTGCCTTCTATTACAGCAACAGCAGATCTGTACAGCATTAAGAAGACCAGAGGGCGCAGCACTAAAATTGGCTTCCAGCAGTACGGGCACATGCATGCAGGCATGTGACAACTTTAGATAGGATAATGATAAGGTTATCCTTATCCTTCATCTCCAGTTAACTGTTAAAGTAGCTAGCATGCTGAGTTTAGTTCAATCTTCTTTTTAGCAATTTTTCTATTTTAGAGTTTGACTTCCAGTTAGGGTGCAGATCCCAAGGGAATCTGCACTCTTTCCTTGGAGGCACTACCTCGTCCTTGCGCAGATCCATAGATCTAGGAATTAGATCTAATTTTGAAAACCCTAGTACGCCTTTCTTCATCTCTATAAAAGAAAGGTAAGGGTATGGATCTGAGATAGAGTTTTATGTTAATCAGTTAGCAATTTATTGTTTTCCAGTAGCGAATTTTCATGTTCAGAATTAATGAAAAACAGTGACAGGTTTTGACAGTCAGCTGTTGAGTTTGTTATTTGTTTTCTACAGTATGTGTATATAGATTCTAGCATTTATTACAGAGCTGTTTTGAGAGGTCTGTTAGTTTAGGCTGTGTTCAGTTTCCCGTAGGTATTATTTCAGTGCAGAATCTGTTTAAAATGGTTTAGATTAATTTACATGGTATCAGAGTGTAGTCGCTGAAACCTTCCAGGAATCTGTGTATGGATAGTGGGGCCACTACCTATGAGAAGGAGCTGTCGGGAGGTTTCGGGGGTGAGATGCCTGTGATCCATGCTTGAGAAAAGCACAGTGGACCTGTGACAGGTTGTTTTTATTAGTGTTGCAAAAATCACAATAATATCACTAACATAACAATATATCGGGCTGTCAACTCACTGGCAATAATATCGCCCTAAAGTATCCCGATATTTTCAAGGGCCAATAATATCGCGATATATTCCAAACAATGTGATATTATCGTGATTCGATGGAAAATATCAACTAACCCACGGACAGACCAGTTTATAATGTGTCTTTTGACTTTTTTATGTCATTTTCAAAACAGAGTGAAGGTGTTTGAAAGCGAAGGAGGTCTCCACCATTTTTCTTTGAGCTAAGGACCAAGAAGAGAGTGTTTTCATTTGCCATCAACAGTTTATTGCGGTGTGGGGATTGATTCCCATCAGTTGTTTCTATATATGCAGGTATGTGTAACAATTTCCACATGTTTTCTTTTTGTTTTTTGAGATTTTGATAGGTTTTGCAATGCCCATCATTTTACCCTCTTCTTGCCGATTTTTAGTGGACTATGGGATATCTACCATTTATTTAGAATCTAGATCTATTTATTTCTATGCAGCATTTTTGTATTCTGATTCTTGAATTTTCATTTTCATTTTTTCCTCTAGGTTTAATCATTGCTATCTGAACTTTGAAGACTGAAAATGCCAAAAGCTTTGTACCCTGTGTGGGAATATGGTGATCACACTGATGGGCGTAATCGACAAAAGTGGAATTGCAAATTGTGTTGAAAGGAAATGATCGGGAGAAGGACATGAAGTGGGAATCTTCCCAGATACAACCCCAAAAATAATTCATATTGCCAATAAATTACTTTTAGATATGGGTAAAGAGAGAGATAACAAGGAAGATGTGAGAATTGAGCTTGCAGCGAGAGGAGCTGCAAGAACTAGGGGGGCAAGAAGTGACAGTGTTTCCTCGGCCTCACCTTCCACAATGCACTCAGCAACCTCATCTTTTTTTGTTCCTAGAACCACACCTAGCGGACAACCTTCTATTAGGTCAATGGTTAAAATAAAGGAGAAGCAAGACACTGACAAGCTTTTGGGTAAGTGTTTTCTATGGAGTGACATTCCTTTCAACATTGCCAAGAACAACTCATTCTACCAGTCTATATTTGATGTTGTTTCTATAGATGGCTCAGGGTACAAGGCCCCTACCTATGACGAGTTGAGAGGGCCTGTCCTTCAAAATGAAAAGGTCAATTGCACTTGTAGATTGGAGGAGCTTAAGGAATCATGGTAAGTCACTGGATGCACCATGATGTCAGATGGTTGGACTGATAAGAAGGGTAGGACCCTTCTTAATTTCTTGGTTAATTGTCCCAGGGGAACAATGTTTATTTAATCTATTGATGCATTTGTACATGTTAAAGATGTGACATTATTATGTGAGTTGTTGGATGGCTCCATCCAAGAGGTAGGTCCATAGAATGTTGTCCAAATCATAACGGATAGCACTACTAATTATGTTATTGTTGGCAAGTTGCTTATGCTGAGGCATCCAACCTTGTTTTGGACTCCTTGTGTTGCTCGTTGCATTGATTTGATTTTAGAGGATATGGAAAAAATTGTTGATATCAAGGATATTATTGACTCGGCCAAGAGCATCACAAAATTTATATATAATCATGCATCTATGTTTGACTTGATGAGAAAATTCACAAATAACAGGGAGTTGATGCATGTTGCAGTCATACATTTTGTCACCAACTTCATATCTCTTCAGCCTCTCTTGACTTGTATGTGAGAGGTGAAGAGAATGTTCCTTTCAGATGAGTGGCATGCTTTATCATTTAGCACTAAACTAGAGAGGGAGGCCATATGCAAGCTAGTGTCATACCAAGAGAGTTTTTTGGAAAGAGTGGAGGAGGTGTATGCCATTAGTAAACCTTTGGTAAAGGTTCTTCGGTTGGTTGATGGAGACGAGCCCGCAATGGGTTATTTGAATGCGATCATGGATAGGGCCAAAGAATCCATTTGTGCCTATTATGACGACAAGGGGGATGAGGGATATGAGAAACGATTATTGATACAAAGGGTGATTGATGAGCGATGGAACAATACACTCCATCACCCCATTCATGCTGCAAGGATCTACCTCAACCCTGCATTATCTTACTCATGTGGTTTTAGATTTGATGTTGAGGTTATGGATGGATTCCTCACATGTGTTCAAAGGATGGTGCCAAGTCTGCAAGAATGTGCGGAGATTTCTAAAGAAATGGAAATATATAGGATGACCACTGGAACATTTGGCTTTGACATGGTTGTTCGAGACAGGAAGACCAAAATGCCAAGTAAGCTTCATTTTGTTTCAAATTTCAATGTCTCTTCTTCCTTTGTTTCAAATTTTAATGTCTTTTCGTATGTTTCTCTTATTTGTTGTAGACACTTGGTGGACAAGCTATGGCTCAAGAATACCCAATTTACAAAAACTTTCCATTCAGATGCTTAGCTAAACATGTTGCGCTTCAAGATGCGAGCACAGCTAGAGTGTATTTGAAAAAATACACGCCAAGAAGTGCAACAAGTTAAAAAACTTCAAATTAAATTTTGAATTCATTATAAATTATAATTTTATGCCACGTCACCCTCTAAATTATGCATTATAATTTATAATTTATGACCCTCATACAAGTTGGAATCCCATCTTAGCTAAACATGTTGCGCTTCAGGATGTGAGCACAGTTAGAGTGTATTTGAAAAAATACACGCCAAGAAGTGCAACAAGTTAAAAAACTTCATATTAAATTTTGAATTCATTATAAATTATAATTTTATGCCACGTCACCCTCTAAATTATGTATTATAATTTATAATTTATGACCCCCATACAAGTTGGAATCCCAGCGCCTTAATGACATGTTCTGCGTCTACTACAATCTTTGATTGTGGGCGAGGCAACTTGAAAAACACACGTAGAGACCATTTCGTTGGATGGGATCGACACCAATGTTGCATGGAGGGTTGAAATAGAGAGGCATGCCATGGACTCGACCCCTTATTGGTTCAAGAAGAGGCACGGGAGGAGGTACTAGGGTAGAGTGTGGTAGAGGAGGAGAATGTTCCAAATCAAACACCTTTACAGGAGGTGACTATAGACACAAGCATGTCACCACCTTCACAGACTCGAACACAGTGAGTTGGACTTAGCAGTAGCACTAATAAAGGACGTCAGAGTCTAGCTTATCCTTCTTCTTATAGAGGACGTCAGAGTCTAGCTTCTCCTTCTTCTTGTAGAGGACGTCAAAGTCCAACACCAACCCCAAGGACTTCTTCATCTAGAGGAAAATCCATTACCAAGAACATTCCCTTTTCTCGTAAAAGGGGCAGAGGGAATCACTAGTTTATTTATCTGATTTCATTGTAGATGACTCGTGATTATGTGATACATTTATTATATTTTTTTATGATATTTTGAAGCTTTGGTGTCAAGACTCGGGACATGATTCAGTATTGATGTGTGATGTATCACTAGACATCTTATATATCAGTTTTCTTTTCATATTTAATTGGCAATGTATTTATTTGATGTTGTTGTTGCTCTAGATGTTCAAACACTTGAAAAAATGAATATTTTTGTAATTTTTTAAGTTTGTTGATATTTTCCCCGATGTTATTGATGAGTTGTTTTCCGAACCCTTAGAGATATTTTCGTTGGCATGATGTTTACAACATCGATTTTCATAGGTTGTTGATCTACTTTGTTTAGCAAGGTATTCCAGTGCAACAGTATGACTACATTCAATCTCAAATACGAAGACAAATTGGAAGGTCCCTCTAACTTTAGCCCATGAAAGTGTTAAATTTTCTTTATTTACAGAGCATTAGAGTTACCAGTGTTCTTTTACTTCTTTACCATTAACTTATATGTATCATGTACTGAATAATAGCAGCATAAACAAGAGACAAAAGAACACAAGAGATTTATCCTGGAAAAACCCAGCAACCTTTCTTAGACAGATTCCGTTCACAAAGCAAGTCCAATCATGAACCAACAGATAAACCCTAGAACAAAGGCTAGCTCAAAGTATAACCAAAAATACCACCCCAGCTGCAGTAGCAACAGAATACCAAGGTAGCGCACCTTTTCCAAGAGTAGCGCACAAGAGAGAAATACCAAGAAGACTGAACAAGAAGAATCTTTGTCACTGCAGCTGCTATGTCACCCTTCCTCAGACTTGCGCCTTACTTCTGTGTAGATGAGAGAGTGTGAGTGAGTGTGTCCAAATGAGCTAAGGCACCTTCTATTTATAGTCTTCATGTCCTCTTTACTAGGTCGACTTCTCTTCTGGGAAGGTGTCACTTCTTTGTTCTTTATTCTTCTAAGTCGACTTCTCTTCTAGGGTATTTCCACATCTGTCCAATGGTTCTCTTGCTTCTGGAATCTTCTTCTCGTCTAAGAAAGGTTATCTAGGAGGGAATGTACCTCCCGCGGCTACCAAAACATCAACAATCCCTCTTAGCTAGGGAGGTATCTTTCACGATGTATTCATCTAGTAGTCCACTGATTATTCTGCAATCAGCTAGTAGCACACAACTACCACAATGCCATCGATAGCAAGAATCATTTGTCACAGTCTTTACAATCAAGTAGCACACAGCGACTCCCAATGTGCACTGGTAGTCTCCATTGCAATCATCTAGTAGTGCACAGCTACTAGAATGCCATCCAATAGAATACGACTGTGTCGATCCATAGTAGTACACAACTATTATCCAATGGTACACAACCACTCCAAATAGCACACATCTACTGTCCAGAGACACAATGTCTCTCTCCTGCAATCAACTGACATCTACACAAGCTACCACCATGCAATCCAACAGTCCCTATGATTATGCAGCAATCAACTAGTAGCACACAGCTACTACAATGCCATCAACCATAATCATAGTCTGCAATCCCTATGACTATGCAGCAATCAGCTAGTAGCACATAGCTACTACAATGCCATCAGCCATAGTTATAGTCTCATCCAGTAGCACGAAGCTACTCCCATAGTCCTCACAACTATGCGTGTGATGTTTCATCTCTCATCAGGTCCGACAGTGCATCACCCCCTTAGTCACCTCGCATGACTGATCTAGGGAAACCTTGGCCAGAGGAGTTAACTGGCAAGAGGAGAAACAACACACCTCACTCTCAACGAGGGTGGACATTCTGCATCACGCCAAGCTTGTCTTTGAAGTACTCATACTTCACTCTAGACAAAGGCTTGGTGAGAATGTCTGCCATTTGCTCATCCGTGGATATGTACTGGAGCTCTATAGCTCCTCTCTGCGCCATTGTTTCTTCTCTCATCAGGTCCGACAGTGCATCAACCCCTTAGTCACCTCGCATGACTGATCTAGGGAACCCTTGGCCAGGGGTTAACCGGCAAGAGGAGAAACAACACACCTCACTCTCAACAAGGGTGGACATTCTACATCATGCCAAGCTTGTCTTTGAAGTACTCATACTTCACTCTAGACAAAGGCTTGGTGAGAATGTCTGCTATCTGCTCATCCGTGGATATGTACTGGAGCTCTATAGCTCCTCTCTGTACCATGTCTTGGATGTAATGATATTTGATCTCTTTGTGCTTTGACTTTTCATGAAATACAAGGTTCTCTGAAAACCTTACGCAACTTTGATTGTCACAATGTATCAAAGTTGGCTCCAATTCTAAATCAAATATCCCTGCAAGCAACTTCCAAAGCCACACTAGCTAGAATATACTCTGCCTTTGTTGTACTGAATGCCACTGATGTCTGCTTCCTGCTCAACCATGAGAGCATACCTGATCCCAGACTGAAGCAGCATCCAGAAGTACTCTTTCGATCTACTGCACTCTCTGCCTAGTCAGAGTCTGTATATCCCCGCAGGTTCACATCTCCACCTAAGACATATCTCAATCCATATCCAATCATACCAGGCAGGTACCTCAACATATGTTTTGTTGCCATCCAATGTACATGTCTAGGTTCAACCATGTACTGACTCAAAGCATTCACTGCAAAACATACGTTCGACCTGGTGTTAACCGGGTACATCAAGGATCCAATCAGTTGTCTGTACATCATGGGATCCACCAAATCTGAAGATGAATCACTCATAAGCTTCAGATTTATGGTCATGGGTGTGGCCATGGACTTGCAGTCCATCATCCCGAATCTCTACGAAATCTCAACAGTGTATTTTCCTTAGCGAAGGAAAATCTCATCTAATCTCTGCCACACCTCCAATCCCAAGAAGTAATGCATCAGACCTAGATCCTTCATGTTGAACTCTAAAGCGAGCTCCCTCTTGCACCCAACTATGAGCTTCTCATATCCTATTAGAAACGGGTCATCTACATATAGAACCAAGATCAGCGAACAACCATTCTCAACCTCATAGTAAAGGTTGGGATCTACATCACTCTTGGTAAATCCCAAGCTCATCAGGTAACTATCTATCCTAGCATACCAAGCCCTAGGTGCCTGCTTCAATCCATACAAGGCCTTCTTCAATTTGCAAACATGGGACTCTTTCCCATGGATCACAAAACCTTGTGGTTGCTCTATGTACACTTATTCCTCTATTACACCATTCAAGAAGGTAATCTTGACATCCATCTGGTGTAATTTCCATCCCATTGCAGAAGCAATCGCAATAATCAATCTAATTGAAGTGTACTTTGCTACAGGAGAAAATGTCTCATCGTAGTCTTCCCCCTCTTTCTAGGAGAATCCTCTAGCCACAAATCTTGCCGTGTACTTCTCTATGCTGTCATCTGCAGCATGCTTGATCTTGTAGATCCATTTGGAAGTCACTACTAACTTCCCTTCTGGTCTCAGAACCACCTCCCAAACATCATTCTTCATGATGGTCTGATACTCCTCCATCACGACATCCTTCCATTCCTGCTTCCCAACAGCTTTTTCAAAGGTGGAAGGCTCTAAATCAATGATGTTGCTCATTAGTGCCACATCGCTGAAAAACTTATGTGGTCTCTTGCTCTCTTTAAAAGAGCCTTTGGGAGTTGCATGTCCTTTAGCTTCCTACAAGGTGTTCTGAAGCCAAGCTGGTCTCTTCCTATTGATTGCAGCTTCTCTATGTGGATCTACAGGTGTCTCTAACTCTACCATCTCATTCTGAACTTTTGGAACGGGTTCCTCTGGTGTAGTCTTCCATGACTGCTTCCCTTGGAGTCTCCTGCTCCTCTCGGTCCTCATCTATGTGAGACTCCCTTGATCTTTTGAAGGCTTCATTTTCATCAAATGTTACATCCCAGCTGATCTCAATCTCTCTCTGTCCAAGAATGTATATTATGTAAGCCTTCGAAGTCTCACTGTATCCGACGAATGTGCCCTTCTTTCCTGAAGGTTCCAGCTTCGTTCTCTTTTCCTTTGGAACATGTATAAATACTGGACAACCAAAAATCCTTAAGTGACTGATTTTTGGTTTCTTTCCAGTGAACACCTCTTCAGGTGTCTTGTTCCCCAATATTTTGTGACGACTTCTATTCTGAACATACACAACTATATTGGATGCTTCTACCCATAAGTGCATGGGTAGACCCTAGTCATGGATCATCGATTTCGTTGCTTCTACAATGGATCTGTTCTTTCTTGCTGCAACCCCATTCTGTTAGGGGTTGTAGGGAGTTGTTAGCTCCCTCTTAATCCCTTACTCTCTGCAAAAGTCTTTAAACTCCTTTGAGGTGTACTCACCTCCATTATCAGAACTCAATACTTTAATCTTCCTTTCCGAGAGATTTTCAACTAAAGCCTTGAATTCCTGAAACTTGTTGAAGACGTCATCTTTTGTTTTCAAGAAGTAGATCCATGTCTTTCGAGAATAGTCATCTATGAATAAGACATAGTATATAAAGTTGCCTAAGAATGGCACCATCATCTGTCCACATACATCAGAGTGTATGATGTCCAAGATACCCTTGGACCTATTGTCACTACTAGTAAAGCTTCCCTTGACATTCTTGCCAAGTGCGCAACCTTTGCATACTCCATCACGTTCTACTTGAATGTCGGGTAGACCTGTAACCATTTTTCCCAATATCGATAGTGCTCTATAGTTTATGTGAGCGAGTCTTCGGTGCCATAGTTCACTTGAGCTAACACTATTGTGTACAAGGGCTTGTTCTTGGTGTCCCTTCAATTTATATAGTCCTCCCTCTCGAACACCAATTACGGTAGCTTTATCAATGCTTGAATTCTTGGTCCATAGAAGAACTTGGCCATCCATAGAAGCAACCCTAAAACCTTTATCTTCTAAAGCAGAGATGGAAAGTAAATTCTTCTTCAAGTTTTGTACAAACAAAATATCCTTAATTAAAAGACGGTTACCTGACTCAAGTTGTAAGGAGGCTTCTCCAACACCTTTGACTGCATGCTTGGAATCATCCCCAAGCTCCACTTGAAGAGATGAGCTCTTTTCTGTCAGATTTGAGATTTGAAAGAGAGTTTTTGGATCCGGTCATGTGCTTGGAAGCACCACTATCTATGAGCCAAGTGTTGCTCCCTTGAGTGATGGTTCTTGTGAGTGCTAAAACAAATACAAATTCTTCATCCTTTGACTTGTGCTCTTCAGCTTCTGCTATATGTGCATGGTGCTTCTTCTTCTTTCCCTTTTCATGTTTATGAGGGCATTGTGAGGCATAATGTCCCATCTTCTTGCAGGTGTAGCATCTGATATTTGACGCATCCTTCCTGTGACGTGGTTTCTTAGACTTCTTCGAGCCGTTTTCTTCCCTTTCCTTTCTCTTCTTTACTTGGGCAGCAAGTGCTTGATTTTCATCATCAGTAGTCTTCTGTGATTTGGATATCAACCTGGATTCCTCTTGGGTGTAGTCTGCCCATAGCTTGTTGAACTTGGGCAATTTGCTTCTACCACAAATCCCTTGAACAAATGGATCCCAAGAGGAGGGAAATTCATTGAGTGTAGTAGTCACAAGTTCAGTGTCTTCTATTGGATCTCCAATGGTTGCTAACTGGTCCTTGATCTGTGAGACCCTCATAAAATAGTTGGCTACTATTTCTAACTTGTTCATTGTCACATTTCTAAGTTGATGCCTTAGAGTAAGCTTTCGACCGGTATTCTTACTTTCATAAAGTCTGGTTAGGGAATCAAACATTTCCTTCGATGTCTTCAATTTTGATACATTAGGTATCACATGATCCTCTATAGATTCTGTCAAGATCCTCTTGGCCTTGACCTCATTCTTCCTGAACTTTGCTTTGGCATCTTGTTCTTTAGGTTCCGGAAGCATCTGCTTGATGTGATCCAATAACTCATTCTCTTCTAGAATAAGGAGAACTTTGTGCTTCCAGGATCTGAAGTTATTTGCTCCATCCAATCTATCTTCAACTCTCATGCTAGTTGACATTTTCGCTGGTAGAAACCCTAGCTCTGAAAAACTTTGATTTTTCAAACTTCACCAAACTGCACACTGAGGGTTGCAAGGGGTGCGCTAGGATAGGGCGCACTGCTCTGTGAAAGAATTATCCCCAACGACCTTGGAATAGTGCTCAACAAGCTTGAGAAAGTATTCCAATGCAGCTACAAGGTACTGTTGCAGCGATCTTCCTTCCAGTGGTCAAATTGTTCTGAAGGTAATCAGCTCCAATACCATGTTAGATTTTCTTTATTTACAGAGCATTAGAGTTACCAGTGTTCTTTTACTTCTTTACCATTAAATTATATGTATCATGTACTGAATAATAGCAGCATAAACAAGAGACAAAAGAACACGAGATTTATCCTGGGAAAAACCCAACAACCTTTCTTAGACAAATTCCATTCACAAAGCAATTCCAATCATGAATGAACAGATAAAACCTAGCACAAAGGCTAGCTCAAAGTATAACCAGAAATACCACCCCAGTTGCAGCAGCAGCACAATACCAAGGTAGCACACCTTTTCCAAGAGTAGCGCACAAGAGAGAAATACCAGAAAGACTGAACAAGAAGAATCTGTCACTGCAATTGTTGCGTCACCCTTTCTCAGACTTGCACTTTACTTCTGTGTAGATGAGAGAATGTGAGTAAGTGTGTCCAAATGATCTAGGCGCCTCCTATTTATAGTCTTCATGTCCTCTTTACTGGGCCGACTTCTCTTCTGGGAAGGTGTCACTTCTTTGTTCTTTATTCTTCTGGGTCGACTTCTCTTCTAGGGTATTTCCACATATGTTCAATGGTTCTCTTGCTTCCGGAATCTTCTTCTTGTCTAAAAAAGGTAATCTAGGAGGGAAAGTACCTCCCACAGCTACCAAAACATCAACAGAAAGTGTCAGGTATAGATGTTGTTGGAGGAGCATGTTCTGTAGGACTTTGTTGAGAAACTAGTTGTAGAGACTATTGACCAACTATTTCAACTAGGTGTCAACGTCATGTGCCACGAAGATATGTACCTTGTGGTACGACAAGTTTGAAGACTTATGGCTCAGCAGGGCAATTCTGCCCCCAGCACTTCTTTCTGTGTCCACGGAATGTCTGCTCCCCTGCGTGGGATAATTTTATAATGTGACATGTTAACATGGGTCAAGTTTTAATAATTTAGTTGCCAAGGATTTTATCATTAGGGAAGTCCTTTCATCGAGTGTTTTTTTTTTCCTCAGGTAATTAATCTTGCTTTTCAGTGATTTTAATTACTCTTGAGTTTTTCATTCAATAATCCTCCAAAGTAGTGAAAGGCGTTCTAATGATCGAGCCCAGTGGGTGACTCAGATCTAAAGATGTTGTAAATGACCATGCTAAACATCTCCTAGAGTCTTGTTGAATTCCGTTAGGTTTTGACAAGATCTTTTAATAATTAAAATTTTCCGTAAATTGGAAATTTTATTTAATTTTGATGAAAAATGTAAAAATTTAGTCCTTATGGATTTTGTATAGGGGTGTGAGTACTCAAATCAAATGGCTTATGACCCCCTACACCTTTGGACCAAGTTTCAGCTCAATTGGACAAGTTTTGCTAGGTCATTGTCCATGAGGAGTGCAAGTCAGTCAAAAGTCAACAAATAATTGGCTAAGGTAAAAAGCCAACAAATTGTAAAAGTGTCTAAAGTCAAGAAAAGAAGTGGGGAAATGTTTTCTAATGTATTTCCTAAGTTGGAAATGTAAAAATCCACTTAGAAGAACTCCCCATGACAAGTCAACAACTTAAAGTGAGCCTCCCTAGTGAGAGGAGTGCCCCCCTTCATCATGGACTTAGGGAAAAATGAAAATTAAAGTGAGAGAGGGCCTAAAACCCTAAGTGCGCCCCTCCTAGAGCCTAGTCAAAGGTTTGGACAAAAGGAAAGGGGTTTTCCCCCCTCACGACTCACCCCTCAAACCCTAACTCATCCCAAAACCCTAAAAGTGTGCCCCCCTTGACTGGTTCTCTCTCTCTTGGATGGGTGACACTTGACACTTGTAACTCATCCAAGAGGGGTCTCTCGTCTTTCCCTCCTTTAAAAGGAAGCCCCCTCTCCTCATTTGGCATGAAGTTTTCACAGCAACTCCATTATACCAAAATTTCTCCCCACTCTCTCTCTCACTCTCCCATTTCTCTCATGTAATTTTGTTGCAATTTTGCAACCATTCTTTTGAGCAATAAAGTGAAACTTTGGAGGATCTCTTGATGTTCTCTTGGTGTTCTTGGTGCATTCTTGGTGCTTTTTGGCTACTCTTGTATGGTATTTTCTCTTAATGAGATAATATTGTAAAGTTTTGTTTATTTTTGCTTCACATTGTTTTACTTGAAGAATCCTAAGCAAAGTATTTTGCTAGGGATAAATTTATAGTAGTATTCCTATGGGTTTATGTGATTTGTTTTTATTAGTGTTTGCAAAGTATCTTGTAGACATTTTAAAAGATCTCACATTCTTGCCTCATTGTGTAGCAAGGGTTTACACATTTGCAGGTTGCCAAAGCTTGGAGGAGGAACTCCAAAGGCTTCATTTTGCTTCATATAATTTTCAGTCTTCTATTTACCTATTTTCTACACAAATAATCACTTAGATCTTGCTAAAAAATCAATTTCCAAGTTCAGATGTTTATTGTAAAAAATTTTGTATATATGCTAACCCAAAACTAACATATTTAGGTGATTTTTAGCATTTTCCAGCAAGCTTTGTTTGTTGTTTTGTGTAGGGTTTCACCATTAAAAAGGGAGGTGCTGCCCAAAATTGGCCATTAAAAGCTCAAGAAGATATCTACAAGCTTCGGTGCAAAACCCCTTTCTTTCTCTTGCTTTATAAAGCCATTGTAAGCAGCCCAAGAGAGTCTCTTAGACTTGCAATTCCCATTTATTTTCCAAGCTCATAATTTATAAATTAATTTTAATTTTTTTTCCCACACCTTGCATGTGATTGGCTTTGCCATCCTTGCAAAATCGTGCTGGCTAGTTTAGATTTAATTTTCTGATTTTTGCTTAATTTGTTTGCCCACCTTTGTCACAAAATCGGTAGGCTTTGCTCTCCACCTTGTGCCATAGTTGTGAGGTTTGTAAAGTAGTTTAATTTTACCCACCTTTGTCACAAAATCGGTAGGCTTTGTCCTCCACATTGTGCCAAAGTTGTGTGGTTAAGTTTGTATATGTCAATATTTTTTTAAGCAATTTATTTTCTTTATGCCCACACCTTGCATGTGAGTGGCTTTGCCGCCCTTGCAATAACGTGCTGGCTAGTGTTTAAAATTTCAATTTTTGCAAAGTAAATAAAATTTACCCCGCCTTTGCCCTGTATTCCCTCCCCTTGCCACTTTGTGGATCTTGGGTAATAAGAAAGGGCAAAGGATTGTGTGGTTAGTTTAATTAGGCACTCATTTTACATTATTGTTTGGCCACTAAAATAAGGTGACTTGTGGAGGCTAGAAGGGGTTGAAGCCGAGGACGGTTTCACGGCACTAAGTGTCCTACTTGTTGAGTGCCCAAGCACTTTGGACTTGACCTGTGGAGCTAGGGGAGAACCTTGTTGTTCTCTTGTTGAGCACCCAACATTTCCTCTTGGCTAAGGGATAAGGACTTGGGGTAGTCACATAGCCTAGGTTTGGAATAATTCTCATCTAATTCCCCCCTAAGTCAAAGAGAGACCTAAAAAATCTACTAAAAGCA
>SNQJ01S0078870.1:0-30328 GCA_010110895.2 Picea sitchensis
AGTACATCCATATATCCAAATCATATGTTCAAATGTTTCCCGATAATGACTATATTGATCTCTATATATACATATTCTCACTCATTGCACATGTGGCCCCTCTATTAGATTGCCCCCTATTTAATATACATTTAACACCATTAGATATGCATTCAATCCAATTACATATACATTCAACCCCGTATATACCCCCCATTGGGTCATAACATAAGTACCCCCATTCGAAAAACTATCCTAAAAGCTTTGTGGCTAAATATTTTGCATGTGATGAAACCAAGTAATCGAGTTACTTATATTTATGCTCTCATACAATATGATTATACATCCATCCATATTTAGTTCTTTTCAGTGTCATTCTTTGATAGCTTCCTTTCCTTTGATTCCTTAAATATTTGATAATATTTTGTCGCATAATTGTTCCTTGATGCCCTATTCCATTAATATCTTTGACTTTACCATCTTCTTCCTTGGCAACATTGATGTGGCACCAAATCTCATGGAGTAAAAGAGTAAAATCTCTCTTTAACTCTTCTATCAAAAATAATTTTCATCTTATTTTGATATTCTTGGAATCTCTCATTCACTTGTTCTTTGGTCTGTTGCACCTTAATTATCTAATAAACTCTTCTAATAATATCATTAAGCTCTTCATTTGCATCATGTATTAATATTAATATTAAAATGGTAATATTAAATCAAATAAATTTTTAATCTTTAATTTTTTTAAATATTGTTCATCGCACTTGCGACGACAACTTACATAGCTACGACAATTTTTTTATATAAACAATGGAAGTTGTCGTCGCACTTGCGAAGACAACTTAAATAGTTGCGACAGTTTTGTTATATAAACAATGGAAGTTGTCGTTGCAAGTGTGATGATCGCTTAAATAACTTTGACAGTTTTTTTATATAAACAATGGAAGTTTTCGTCGCACTTGCGACGACAACTTAAATAGCTACAACGGTTTTGTTATATAAATAATGGAAGTTGTCGTCGCAAGTGCAACGACAACTTAAATAGTTGCGATGGTTTTTTAATATAAACAACGGAAGTTTTCATCACAAGTGTGATGACAACTTAAATAGCTATGATGGTTTTGCTATGTAAACAATGAAAATTTGTCGTCGCACTTGAGACAAAAAATTAAATAGTTGTGCCAAAGTTGTCGTCTCACTTGCGACAACAACTTAACTAGCTATGACAAATTTGTTGTCGCACTTGCAATGACAACTTGAATTGTTGCGACAGTTTTTCTATGTAAACAACGAAAGTTGTTGTCACAATTGAGACGAAATGTTGGTTTCACATTTTTGCCTAAATTGTCATATTGGCGATGATATTTCATTTTTGTCGCAATTGTGATAAGTTCCCTAGGGGCATCACTCTTGCGATGTTTATTCAATTTCATCGCAATTTCCATGTGATGTAAAATGACGTTTCTGAAAGTCCATATTCGTCGCAAATTTCACGACATAACGTCGCAAGAGCATCGAAATAGCCGTCACAAAATGACCCAAATTTGCTAGTGAAAAGATTGATCAGCAGGCTCAGGGAGTCTAGGAAGGAGGTTGCTCATTTGAAAGCAGAAAGTTTGACTCAGAAAATTAAGATGAAGGATCTCATGGATATGTATAGTAACACCCTTTATCTAGCAAAATTTTCAGCAAGAAGAGCCATGCATCTCCATAAGCAACTTAAGAACCTCTACAGGAAAAATAGAGGCTTTCAGTTTCAAAATAGAAAGCTCAAGGAAGAATTGCATCATTTCAAGGATGAATTGGCCCAGAAGAACTTAAATTTTCTGGTACAATATGCAATTGAGAGAGATGAACTAGTAGTCAAGAAGAGTACACCTTCATTCAAGAAGAGTATCCCTGCAAAGGAAAAACATGCTGCCATGATAGAGGGAAGCTCTCCTGCAACAAGGACAAGTGATAGGTTGATGAAGTAGTTGGGGGATATAAGATCCATTTTTGTGGGTGGTCTATTTTTGCAAGATTAAAGTGATCAAGGAAGTATAATTTGTCCACCTATACAGGCATCTACAGGCTCCTAGTCCATCAACTAAGTTTTTTGTTCTTTTGAAGGATTGGTCTCATCACACCGAAAAAACACATACATTCTGTAGCGCCATGGTGCTGCGAAATCGTCTATATAGTATGTTCTACATTTTTTCTACCTAATATGCTACAAAATCTCCTAGATAAAACTTAACGGTGGCGCTACAGATTCTGTAGAACTATTTTGATGAGTGGCACTACCGAATCTGCAGGACCATTTGAGGTGTGAAGCTACTGAATCTGCAAAAGATATTTCAGGAGGGGCGCTACGAAATTGCACACAGTCATTACACAGGATTGGTGCTACGAAAACTACAGACCTATTTTGGAGGAGGCGCTATGAAATATGTAGAGTTGTTTTGCAAAGGGTTCTACAAAATTGGGTACCCAATGCGCTACCGAATGGCACTACGAAATGTCCCTTGTAGTCAAGGTATTTGAATTCATGACTCCTTTGTATGGTTGATGATGTGGAGAGAAGCGAGGATCACATGTGGCAGCATGAAGGCAACATAAAACCCCTAGAGGACACTTGGAAATGAAAAGGAATGCGCCTACAGGGAGACATGTCATTTAATTCTTGTTGGAGTGGTTGCCAACATGGTTCCTAATTTGTATTAGTTTTTTAAGAGATTTTAGCACAGGTGTTAGAATAGTAATGGTTTTAGAGAAACCTATGGGAGGGATTCCAACTCGCACCTCTAGCTGTTGCCTTTCCTTTTGGGTTATAAATACATATTCTAAATGATTAGTGAGGTTCGAATGGTTGAGTTGGGCTTCGTGATTGTAATAATTTTGACTAAGTAGATTGTTCTCTGGTTATGTATTGGACTTGAGATTTTTTTATTAATAGAAGTTAGTTTCTCTTTATATCATCTTGTTGCCTCTTATGTTGAAGTACTCATGATTGGATGATCCATATGAGATTATTATGGTTGTGTTATGATGAATTTTTGGTTATAATACTGCTATGATGTTCTTCAGTGTTCTTTAACTTTGAATTCAAGAAGTTCTTGTGTTTGAGTTTTTCCTCCTTGGGCTGCTTCAATACTTGATGTCAATAGAAGACATTTACACCTCCCTCGCTAAATTGTTCCTCCTATTCACTTTTACTCTCATTCACTGACTAAATCTAATCAAGACCTCATTTGCTTATGCAAGCTAGCCTAGATTTATGAGTTAAAACATTATTATCATGAGTCTTGTCCATTTGACATTTAAATCACTCATTTACATTTACACATACTTTGATGGGTACTGGGATTATCCTATTTGCAATCTAAGGGTGATTCTTAGTGCTAACATTCTTGGCATCGTTGTTGGGGAACAAATTGAATACATTTCCCTGGGATTGAACGAAAAAGAATACTAATTTTGAAGGTGCATTAGAATTCAATACATTGAAGATTGCATCTTGCACCTGACGACTCCATTGTTTCATTTGTGGCTCTCAAAGGTAGACACACAAGGTCTACTCCACATCTACCTCTTGCAACACCTGAATCTGACCTAAAAAATATTCTCAAAAAAGGAAAGGATTCTCAAGAAGGCTTTTCAACTCCTATACCAGGTACTTCTGGCCATTCATATGATTCTACTTTTAAAACTCCAGTAGCCATATCTAACCCTCCTATTTTACCTTCTACTGAAGTTTCTAGAAGTTTAGATTTTGAAAATTTCCTTGTTGAATATTCATCTTTTAGCCCTCAAGTCAAAGAAGAATTTTTTGAAACCCTTGTTTCCCCTTACATTGTAAAGTGGTTCAGACTTGAGAGTCTTGAAGATTTCCCTACTTTGGGTTTTCCTACTCCTCCTCCTATCAAAGTTACTGAGACTAAAAAAGAGGAAACCTCTTCTCCCTTGGACGCTATTTCATTTTCCCCAAAGGATCAAACTCTTCCTCTAAAATTTGAGACCTCTCCATCCTCATCCAAGTTTCATCTTTCCCCTCAAACCCAAACTGTAGTTGCAATTGTCAAAGCTCCATCTCCCCCTTGTTCTTCTAGAGGTCATAACCCTATGGAAGGTTCTAATGCTCCTAGAAATAGGATGGATTCCATAGTGGCTGCCAAGTATGCCCCTCTTAACTTACCTCAGCCTATGAATTCTCTCCATGTTGGAGACTACCTTAAGTGCATGCCCAAGTTCACAGGGGAGGACGAAATAACTGTTGAAGAACACCTTTATGTCTTTTATAGTTATGCAGACAATCTTAACATTGAGAATGAAGATGTATGGATGAGAGTATTTGTACAGAGCCTTGATGGTGAGGCCAGGAAATGGTTCAGGGGTTTGACTTTTGGATCTATTGTTGGGATTGAAGCTTTAGATGATGTTTTCTTGAGATAGTGGGGGGATAAAAAAGATTTTTGTTATTATATCATAGAATTTGGATCCCTTAAGAGGAAAGAGGGAGAATTTGTTTCAGACTTCTCAAAAATATTTAATTAAATGTACAACAAGATTCCTATTGAAATAAATCCTACAGAAACCTCTGCCAAGATCACCTATGCCAATGCTTTTGACCCTGAGTTTTGCCTTCTACTGAGAGAAAGATGATCTACCTCCTTAGCTCATATGCAAGATCCATCCTTAGAAGTAGAATCTAACATAGTGGTAGCTGGAAAACTTCGGGGAAAATCTGATAGGGACAAGAGACAAAGTAGAGACAAAGCCTCAACCTTTGAGTCCTCTGTTGTCCATCCTCAAGTTGATGAACTTACAAAATTGGTAAAATCACTTTATGCTGAAATGGAGAAGTTAAAACTTGAAGGAAAACAAACCTATAGGAACACATAGAATGCTGACAATAGAGGTAATTTCAGAAGACCAAATAATGCCCCTCAATTCCTCCAAAGAGATCCAAGAAATAGAGATAGGAATGATCAAAAAATTCAAACCCCTCTCCAAAACAACCTTGTTGTTGATGAAGAAGGAGAAGATGAAGAAATTGATCTTGAAATTCATCTTGGTGACACCTCTTCTTCCCCTCATTTGACCCAATCTGTATATGAGGAATCTCTCATGGATAGTCAATTAAATGAATTGAGTAAGGGAGAAAAAAAAATGACAATCCAAATAGATATAACCCGAGGTCCAAAATGAAAGAGGGAAAGACTAACATTTCTGATCAGCCCACTAAAACAAAACATTATTCTAAGTTTGTGGTAGCTGGAAGCAAAGAAAAATATGCACATAGTCCTTAAGCATTGGTTAAGAATCCCACCCCATAAGTTAAGGAGATTCTAAAATATCCATCTTCCTTCAACTTTGAAAGTGAGATTCAAAAAATCAAAATTCCTGTACCTTTTTTGGAGCTGATAAAAAATGAGGAATTCAAAAGATATCATTCCAAAATGTTGCAGCTCGAAATTTCCTCCAATTCCACTAATTCAGTCAACCTTAAATATGAAAAACCATCAGTCATCTTAGGACCTTTGATAGAAGGTAGAGATGATTCATCCCCTCCTTTCTATACATCATTGAGAATTCATGATAAATTGATGCACAACTGCTTGATGGAATCAGGGGCATCTCACAATCTCATGCCAAAAACAGTCATGGATGAGATTGGGTTGGAAATTACAAAAACATACCATGCATTATACTCTTTTGACTCTAGGAAAGTGAAGTGTCTTGGGGTTATCAAAGATATGGTTGTGACCTTGTTTCAGTTGCCCATGAAAAGTTTGTTCATGGACATTGTGGTGGTTGATGTCCCTCCTAAGTTTGGTATGCTCTTATCAAGATCATGGATAAAAAGACTAGGGGGGACCTTGAAGATGGACCTTACATATGCCACCATTCTTGTGTTTGGGGGAGAACATAGAAGGCTTTACAGGGAGGCTCAATTATCCTACATCATCAGTGATGAAGAAAACCCTACCAACCATCGTATTTTTTCACTTGGTACTGATTTAGGATCCAGTATATTATAGCTTACTAATGCTCTTGAACCTCCTCTTGAAATCAGAAAATAGTCCATTACCTTTTGTGAAGATTCTCCTCCAAATACCTTTGTTTGGAAGATGTTTTTTGATGGAGCCTCTTTTAAGGAAGGTATTGGTGCTGGAGTAGTCTTTGTTTCCCCTACTCAAGAGATCATATATTTGTCCTACAAGCTTGAATTTGAAACTACAAACAATGTGGCAGAATATGAAGCTCTTGTTTTGGGTTTGAAGGTTGCCAAAGACATGGGGATTGAAGAGCTAGCAGTGTTTGGAGATGTTGAATTAATTCTCCATCAAATCAAAAGGACTAGTTCCTTTGGAGAGGTTGTTCGACAGAAATGATGTTGTTGTAAAGGTTAAAGGTTCAACTGAAAATTCTGATGTGACTGAATGCAATGTGGGTACAGAGGAGGAATCAAAATATGTCAAGTTGTCTAGCAGCTTGTCAAAGGAACAAAGGGTTGAATATGATAAGTTGTTAAAAGAGTTTGTTGATGTGTTTGCTTGGAAATATGAAGATCTGAGAACATATGACACAAACATCATTGAACATAATATCCCTTTGAAAGAGGAGACCAAACAATTTAGGCATAAACTTAGACAGATAAATCCCGTGTTGCTGCCTATTATGGAAAAAAAAGGTAAAAAAACTTTTGGATGCCAATATTATCATTCCTTTGAGATAATATGAATGGGTGGCTATTGTGGTCCCAGTGAGAAAAAAGAATGGGGAAATCAGACTTTGTGTCGATTTTAGAAATTTGAATAGAAGCTCCAAGAAAGATAATTACCCCTTACCAATGATGGAGCACATATTGCAGAGGGTGACAGGTTCATCTAGGATGTCTATGATTGACAGATTTTCTGGCTACAATCAGATCTTTGTCTTGCCTAAAGATAGAGAGAGGAAAACCTTCATTACTCCTTGGGGCACATTCATGTATGCTAAAATGCCCTTTGGATTGTTGAATGCAGGAGTGACCTTTCAGCGAGCCATGGACATTGCCTTTAATGGGGAGAAAGACAAGTTTGCAGTCATCTATTTAGATGACATTACAGTGTTCTCACAATCTGCTAAAGAACATTATCATCATTTGAAAAAGGTTTTCTTGAAGTGCAGAAAGTTTGGTCTCTCTCTCAATCCTAAAAAGTCGTTGTTTGTTATGAAGGAGGGGAAATTATTGGGGCACATTGTATTAGCTGAAGGGGTAATAATTGATTCAATAAGAGTAGAATCCATCCAGACCTTGTCTCTCCCTAGATCCAAGAAAGAAGTTCAGTATTTCTTAGGGAAAATCATTTTTTTAAGAAGGTTCATTTCAAACTTTGTTAAATTGCTAAAATACATTACAACCATGCTGAGGAAAGGAAATGAAGTCAAATGGACTACTGAGTCTCGAAATTGTTTTGATGAAATAAAAAAGGCTTTGACTGGAGCACTTGTTCTCATCATCCCTGACTACTCCAGCCATTTTTTCTTTTTTTCTTTTTCTTCATTTGACACAGTAGTTGTTGTTTTATTGTAGAAAAATGCAGAAGGGTTAGAGAAACCTATTGCCTTTTTCAGCAAAGCATTAAGGGATGCAAAAATAAAATATGACATCATGGAAAAGAAGGATTATCATTTGGTCAAAGCCCTCAAGGATTTCATATTATATGTGTTGCATTCAAAATTTGTTGCATATGTCCCTTCAGCCTCATTGAAAGAGATACTTATTGAGCCTGACATAGACGGGAGGAGGAGAAAATAGATTGCCAAAATTATGGAACTTGACCTTGAAATAAAGCCCACTAAATTGGTTAAAGGCCAAGGTTTAGCTAGGTTGTTGGCTTAATCAAATTGAAAATATTTGGGGGTTAATTTCATAAACATTAGCTCGGAAGATCAGCAAGTTGAGTTGTCTGATAAAGGTTCTCAGGTTAGCCCCCAATTGGCAAAATGCACTTGGTACAAGGACATCATATATTTTCTGCAAAAGTTGTAGCCTCCCCATGGTTTGGAAAAGAACAAGGTAAGAGCTTTGAAGCTAAAATCAATCAGATATTGTCTTATTGACCAAGTTTTGTATTGGAAACATCCTTTAGGAATGCTTTTGAGATGTCTAGATCCACAGGAGGCCCAAAAGGTTATGGCTAATTTTCATGAAAGTTTATGTGGGGGCCATCACTTATGGAGAACCAAAGCCTATAAGATCCTAAGAGCTGGGTATTTTTGGCCTAGCCTTTTTACTGATGTTTGTGCAAATATTAGAGCTTCTGACAAATGCCAAAAATTTTCTGTAAAGAAACAGCTCAAATCTTTGCCATTGAATCCTATGGTAGCTTCAGGACCATTTCAGCAGTGGGGCGTAGACTTCATTGGGGAAATTCATCCTGCTTAAAGTGGTCAACGTAGGTGGATTTTGACTTCCACTGATTACTTCACCAGGTGGATAGAAGCCATCCCTACAAGAAATGCCTCCCACAAGGTAATCATTATTTTTCTTGAGGATATCATGTCAAGATTTGGCTGTCCGAGCAAAATTGTTACTGATAATGATGCATATTTCAAGGTTGAACCATTGATCAAGTTTTTTGAACAGTATGGGATTACATTGGTTCATTCTACTCCTTACCACCCCCAAGGGAATGGATTGGAATAATCCTCTAACAAGAGCCTTATAAATGTCATCAAGATATTGTTAGAAGACAATAAGAAATCATGGGACTCAAAGCTAAAATTTGCTTTGTGGGTTGATAGAGTTACAACAAAGAGATCACTCGGTGTCTCTCCTTTTCATCTTGTGTATGGAGTTGAGGCTATATTTCCTACTCATCTTTCCTTACCCGTGGAAAAATTCTTCCAAGACTACCAAGGAGAACATGATGATATGGTTAGAAGAATACAATAGCTAGTAGAAGTGCAGCAAACTAGGGAGCAGCTACTGGACAAAGCACAGAACCATCAACAAAAGATCAAGAAAGCCTTTGACAAGAAGTTAAGAAAAGAATATTTCCAGCTAGGAGATCTAGTGCTCAAGTGGGATGCACCCAAGCGAGACAAAGGCAAGCAAGGTAAATTTGAAGCCTTGTGGATCAGTCCCTTCAAATTTTCTGAGGTATTTTCAAATAACACTTATAAGTTGCAGAATTTGGAGGATTCCAAATTTTTTGGTAGCCCTGTCAATGGGAACTTTCTAAAAAAATAGTTTCTTAAGCCATGAGTGTCTTTCCATTTCATTGTAAATATCATTTTTGTTTTATTTCTGATTGAATAAGTGACCCCATAACCCTAGGATAAGGCACTGAAAATGCTTGATCTTGGTAGCTCACAGGGAGCATGCCATCCCTTGTGGAGAAAATGTTATCACATGAAATTGCCTTGGGTCTTTTATCCCTTAGGTTTAATTGTTTATCCTTTAGAATTTAGGTTTGCTTTATTTTTCTTTGTGTGATTTTCTTAGGGTAGTCTAAACAAATAAAGACTTGTGGTTTTGGCTCATTTTTGGCCCACGGATATATTTTAAGCCTAGGTTCATTCTATGGTTTATAGTTTCGACTCACCTCTTGACTTGACATCAAGCATAAAGCACCCCATGATCCAAATGAATTGACACATCACTCCATCCACTCATACTCTTTATCCTTTCCATGTTGTCCCTATGTCCGTTAAAGGGGGGTCAAATCAAATTTTTGAAAAAGGCGTCGCCAACTCACTAAGAGTTTTCGTAGCACACCTTTGTCCTTTGATCTTTTCCATAATTTGTCATAATCAGCTGAGTTCATGATTTCTCTAGTTTTCAACGCCCTTGTTCGTTAAAAGAGAATATTGAGAATTTCTCATTTATGAAGATTGCTAATGGTTTAAGCATTTGAATTTTCTCTCAACCTCGGCACTGCTGAAATCACTAGTTCAGACCAGCTGCAGATTGTGTTACGGGATCAATTGTCAAAGCTAAATTGGAGGCTGAGGTGGGCGTAGCAGTTTCCTAACTTGTTGCAGATCCTCCTTTATCAGTCAAAATATCCAGGTATTCCATGAGTCCTCTCAATTGCATGGAAAAGTCTTGAGACACCTCTACCTCATCTTTTGGTAGCACTTGATGTTGCAGACTACTTCATCTCTCATCCATTTGCATCTGTAGCTTTTCTCCCACAGACTTCATAGCCATTTTCCACCTAATTTTCACTTATTCTAGAGGACAAGCCATTTTTCTTCTGAAGCTTGAATATATGTTCATTCACTTGGCCCTTGTGTGCACACTGCACTACAGAAAGTCATTGTTAAAACTACGCTACAAATCCCCTGTCTCAGTGTTGTGTTTTACTTGGATTGGTGAGTTCTATCTTTTGTATTCAAAGACCCCTGCATTATCCTCTTCTATTCACTATATCATCATTCATTCATCTTAAGATCAGTTGGAAATAAGGGGAATTGCAGTCCCTACCTTTACAAAACTTTGATGACCATGGTGTGGTGACATAAAACTGAGCAATGTATCCATGCCTTCCTTAACTTAGAGTTTCTTTCTCTCAATTTAAAAAAAAAAGGCCATCAAAATAGTTTATTGTTAATTCAAGGTGAGTTGGAGGAAATATTGAGAGAGAGCAACCATTAGCCACTATAATTTCTCATTGATCTGTGCCTATGTTTGTTTCCTTTACCCCTCACTGCACCACAACCTTTGATCCCATGTTTATATCCATGGAGACACCTCAAAATAAGCAGTCTCACAAGGGAGGGAGTGTGGTCAGGGTTGAACCCTCTGACATGCACTTGTTTGATGTGTAGCCAATGGTCAAGGAGGTTTTTCAAAGGGTTGATTGCCACTTGTTTTACCAAAACATGTAGAGGGGACACCCTAAAGTAGAAAGGCAGTTTTCATTACACTTTGATGGCATTAAGAATAAGGTGGGAAACCTTGAGTTTGAGGTATCTGAAGCCTCTATTGCAGCAACCACTGGGATTTCTAATACTGGTGAGATTTGGTTTAAATACATGATCCCAAATGTTGCATTATATAAGGAATTCCTTAAACCAAACTATCATACAAACAATTTGTCCAAGGGAGTGCCTAGAAGCCACCTAGTTGAAGGTTTTGATAAAATGTTGCAGATCATCCAGAGATACTTTACATGTGAGGGAAGGTTTAACATGTTATACCAGTATCATACAAGACTCTTGCTACATTTCATTAGTAAAGATGAAATGAATATCCCTTTTTATATTTTGAGGAGCATGGGAAAGATGTCAAATAGATTCCAAGCCAAGTCCAAGGTTGTGGAAACTAGTATCTTTCACTCTGGGTTGATCATGATGTTGGTGATGGAAGAATTGAAGAAGAGGAACATGCCTTGGGAACAATTCATTGTCTCTTCCCATATGCAGTTGGATATAGCCTCTACTCCTCAGTATAGGATGCAAATCTCTTTTCCATCTACTAGTGTTGCTCCAGCAAGAACAAGCAAGAAGATAAAAAGCAAAGCCACTACTCAAAGCAAAGAAGTCATCAAGGAAATTGAAGAAGAAGAGAGGGAGGTTCATCACTCTCCACAGATATATTTTTCACCTCCTCCTGCACCTGAATTGGAAGAAGTCCCTTCATTCACCAAAGCCACATCTAAGAGGGGAAGGAACTTGGAAGTTGCATTTCTCTTCACCTGCTCCAACAACTAAGATCAAAATCAGGAAGCCTTTTACTAGATCATCAGCCCTCAAGAAGGTTATTGAAGGAGAAGTTCTACCCAAGGTTTCAATTCCAAGGAAACAGAAAGATAAGGGTAAAGGAATTGAGAAGCCTATTGGGGTGATAGACAGAGCCCATGTGCAGAAGAAAGATAAAAGTAAAGCCATTGAGAAACCTATTGATGTTATCAACATCAGCACTCCACCTAGTAATCACACTTTCAAAAGATTGATCAGACAGCTCAAGGAGGCTAGGAAGGAGGTTGCTCGTTTGAAAGTAGAAAGTTTGACTAGGAGAATTAAGATAAAGGAGCTCATGTATATGTACAATAACACCCTTGATCTAGAAAAAATTTCAGCAAGAAGAGCCCTGCCTCTCCATAAGAAACTTAAGAACCTCTATAGGAAAAATAGAGGCTTTCAGTCTCAAAATAGAAAGCTCAAGGAAGAATTGCAACATTTCAAGGATGAATTGGCCCAGAGGAACTTAAATGTTCTCGTACAAGATGAAATTGAAAGAGATGAACCAGTAGTCAAGAAGAGTACACCTACAGTCAAGAAGAGTATCCCTGCAAAGGAAAAACATGTTGCCATGATAGAGGGAAGCTCTCCAGCAATAAGGAGGAATTCTAGGTTGATGAAGTAGTTGGGGGATATAAGATCCATTTTTGTGGGTGGTCTCTTTTTGCAAGAGTAAAGTGATCAAGGAAGTATAATTTGTCCACCTATATAGGCATCTATAGGCTCCCAGTCCATCAACGAAGTTTTTTGTTCTTTTGAAGGATTGGTCTCATCACATAGTAAAAACATAGACATTTCGTAGCTTCATGATGCTGTGGAATTGTCTATATAGTATGTTATGCAATTTCACTACCTAATATGCTACATAATCTCCTAGCTAAAACCTAACGATGGCGCTACCGATTCTATAGAACTGTTTTGCTACCGAATCTACAAGACCATTTGAGGTGTGGCGCTATCGAATCTGTAGAAGCTATTTCAGGAGGGGCGCTACGGAATTGCACACAGACATTACACAAGATTGGCACTATGGAAATTGCAGACCTGTTTTGGAGGAGGCGCTACGAAATCTGCATAGTTGTTTTGCAAAGGGTGCTATAGAATTGGCTACCCAATGCGCTACTAAATGGCACTACGAACTGGCCCTTGCAATCAAGGGATTAGAATTTATGATTCCTTTGGATGGTTGATGATGTGGAGAGAAGAGAGGATCACAGGTGCAGCATGAAAGCATCATACAACCCCTGGAGGACACTTGGAAATGAAAAGGAATGCGCCCAAAGGGAGACATGTCATTTAATTCTTGTTGGAGTGGTTTCAAACATGGTTCCTAATTTGTAGCAGTTTGTTAAGAGTTGTTAGCATAGGTGTTAGAATGGTAATTGTTTTAGAGAATCCTAGGGGAGGGAGGCCATCTCTCACCTCTAGTTGTTGCCTTTCCTTTTGGGTTATAAATACATATTCTAAATGATTAGTGAGGTTCGAATGGTTGAGTTGGGCTCCCTGATTGTAATATTTTTGACTAAGTAGATTGTTCTCTGGTTATGTATTGGACTTGAGAATTTTTTATTAATAGAAGTCAGTTTCTTTTTATATCATCTTGTTGCCTCTTATGCTGAAGTACTCATGATTGGATGATCCATATGAGATTATTATGTTTTTTTATGATGAATGTTTGATTATAATACTGCTATGATGTTCTTCAGTGTACTTTAACTTTGAATTCAAGAAGTTCTTGTGTTTGATTTTTTCCTCCTTGGGTTGCTTGAAGACCTGATGGCAATAGCATACCTTTACACCTCCCTCTCTAATGTATTCATCCTATTCACTTTTACTCTCATTCACTGACTAAAGTTAATCAAGACCTCATTTGCTTATGCAAGCTAGCCAAGATTTCTGAGTTAAAACATTATTATCCTGAGTCTTGTCCATTTGACCTTTAAATCACTCATTTACATTTACACATACTTTGATGGGTACTGAGCTTATCCTCTTTGCAATCTAAGGGTGATTCTTAGTGTTAACAGATTGTAACGAGAAGAAGGATCCAAATATGACGGAACATTAGAATAGAACTCACAGTAGACTTGGTCAATGGATAATGAAGCCACCTTGACAAGAAGCAGAATTCATTTGAAGTCTGACTCAACTTTTCATATTAAGACTTGGTATTCAACACCAAGTATATCCTGCAGAGACTATGAAATTTTTCAAGACTCAGAGTAAGCTTGATCTCAGAAAGGATCAGATGAGAAAAAGAGACATTTTCCAGGACTGGAAGATATATGCCATGAGTTGAGAAGACTAGATTGTAGCTTCAAATACCTCTAGGAGACATAAAATATCCTGAGAAGATTTCCTTGTTTCAATGATAGAGGAGGAAGCCAGTCAAAAGGACTATATTTTGTCTTAAGACCAGAAGGGAATTTAGTGGTGAATTCCACCTTTGATCTAATAGATCAATCATGTTGCAGATAACTATATAGAGATGTACAAAACCTAATTTGTGTCCAAAGGATTCTCCCAGCAAGAGGAAACAACAATAAACGAAGAAATAGTTCCAATATTTGTAAAAACAACCAAAACAACCATGATTTCGATATAGTATGAGATTCAGGTGGAGAAGTCCTTGTATTTGAGATTGAGTTACCTACATGAAAGAGGAAAAGATACCTTCAGTATTAGTTATTGAGCCACTCTCATATGAAGTTGTTTCCATGATAGAATAGATGAGCTACTCTCAGAGTTCATCAACTACAGTGAGAATAGAGCAAGTCATTCTTAGCTTCAGAAATAGTAGTTGCAGGTGCAGAATCCATGTTCCAGAAGGAACAATTGCAAAGAGAGTAGAGGACATACTCTCAGGTAGTGAGACAAATAGTTCTTTGCAGAAAGAACATAGAGCTAGCACATGATTGTACAGATTAAGTTGCAATTGAGCAAGTGTGTCAGATTGGTAAAATGTGATGTGAAAAATTGGTTTGAAGTTGAAGATGGAAAGACTCGTGTCTGCAGGTTGAAGAAAGCTCTGTATGGGTTGAAGCAAGCTCCTAGAGATTAGTATGGAAGAATTGATAGTTTCCTCACGATATTGGGCTTTACCAAGAGTAAATTTGATTCTAACCTTTACTTCAAGGTTATGAATGATGAACCCGTTATATTGTTGTTGTATGTGGATGACTTATTCTTAATAGGAGAAGAAAAACTCATCATAGATTGTAAGAAGAATCTCACTACAGAGTATGAGATGAAATACATAGGCTTGATGCATTATTTCTTAGGTCTTGAATTTTGGTAGAGCCCAGAGAAGATATTCCTTAACCAAGGGAAGTATGCAGTTGAAATACTGAAGAGATTCGACATGCTGGAATGTGAATCCATGAACACACCCATGGAAACCAAGTTGAAGCTCATGGTTGATACTTCGACATAATTGGTTGATGCTACTCTATATAGATAGATTATTGGTTTGTTAATGTATCTGANCTGATGAATACTAGGCCAGATATATGTTTTGTTGTGAACACCTTGAGTCAGTATCTAGTAGAGCCCAGGCATGTTCACATTTTAGATGCAAAGAATGTGATGAGATACCTTAAGGGTATGTTGGATTATGGTCTCTATTATACTATAGATCATAACTTCAAACTTTATGGTTATACTGATTCAGATTGGGTTGGAAGTGCTTCTGATAGAAAGAGCACTTTAGGATGTTTTTTTAGTCTGAGGTCAGTCATGACTTCATGGCAGAGCATGAAGAAATCTAGTATTTCTCCCAGCACGACAGAAGCAGAATACATTGCAGCATGTTCTACCAGTTGTGAATCCATATGGCTTCGGAAGTTGTTAACAGGTATATTTGATCTAAAGATGGAAGCCACTGTGATTCTATGTGATAACTAGAGTTGCATAAAGATGATGGAGAAGCCAATGTTCCATGATAAGTCAAAGCACATAGAAATACGGTATTTCTACATTTGTGATATGGTGCAGAGAGGAGCCAAAAAGATCCAATATGTTGGCACAGATGAGCAGGTTGTTGATGTGTTGACCAAGCCTCTGTCTCGTGTAAAGTTTGAATACTTTCGAAAAAATCTTGGTATACTCCGAAAGGACCTCCCTCAAAAGGGGGAGTGATGTTGATGATACTATTGTATCCTGACAAACAACATGTAGCTCAGTTAGGATTTTATATCCTAGGGGATTGATCATCCCTGGATAGATCCCAAAGGTCTCATAAGGACGGTCTGTCAAAGTATATGTGCATGTATATGGAAGTGGTGGTCAGTAGTGGTAGCTCTGTTAGGATTTTATATCTTAGGGAATCTTTTTATTTTTGGGAAGATCCCAAAGGTCAAGTAAGGATGGTATGTCAGAGTACCATGTGGTAGTTTGTTAGGATTTTATATCCTAGGGAATATTATGATTCCTAGGCAGATCATGAAGGTCTGGTAAGGACGGTCTATCAGAGTACCACAAAATGTTGTTGTTGCACCTGCCTCATTTTGTTTCCATATGTTGATGATGTTATTGTCTCAACCTCGTGTTGATGATGTTGTTATCTCAACCTCGTGTTGATGATGTTGTTGTCTCAGCCTCGTGATGTTGTTGATGTTGTTCCAGCCTCGTGTTGGTGATGATGTTGTTCCAGGCTCGTGTTTTTTATGATGTTGCACCAGCCTCGGGTTGGTGAGACTATTGTCCTAGCTTCATGCTATTGATGTTGATGTTTCAGCTCCATGTTGTGAATGATGATGATGATTTTATTCCAACTCCATGTTGTGAATGATGATGATGATGTTATTCCAGCTCCATGCTGTGAACAATGATGATGATACTACTCCAGCTCCATATTGTGAATGATGATGATATTGATGATGAGAAAAAATTCTGATGATTTGTAGATATGTCAATCAGTGTTCCAAATGTTGATGATGTTGATGCCCTCTCTTTCTCATGATGATGTTGTATCGGGTTATGTCAGTAGAATACCCTTCTTGTTAAGGGAGAGTGTTGAAATATTGTAACTTTGAAAAATATTCTAATTATAATTGAGTTATTATATTATAGATCAAATCCCCTTTTATGGATTGATCATGTTGAGTCTTGTATAAGACCAAATCCCCTTTTGTGGATTGGTCAAACCATATTCATATGGTGGTATTTGAGAAGTCAGCCCCTAGGGATTATAAAGTGGTTTTAACCACTATTGGAAGAAGTCGGCTCTGGTTGTTGAAGAGACATAACCCTAGCACTCCTCAACTAGTATAAATAAGTGAGGATAGAACCCCATTCACTCACACAATCAATTCACTCATCTAGTACACAAGTTTTGAAGGAAGTTGCAGTTAGAAGAAGGAGAAGAGAGAGGTTCTTGCTTAGTCTTGGATATTCTTGGTGGTTTGGTCTTTTATTTTGGCATTGTATTGGCAATCTATTATTGAGGAAGTTTTTGTTGGGTTTTTCCCCATGAGGGTTTCCCAGGATAAAATGGTGTGTATCTTGTGATTGTGTTTCTTTCAGTGATACTAATTGTGTTGTTATGCTCTAGTAAATTGAAAAGAACTTAATAACAACTCTAAATTTAACATCCTCGTGACCCGATATTCAGTGTGCACAACTTCTATATATTGCTCACCAATATTCCACGCGTACAAATTTTATGCCACGCACCAATATCCAATGAGCACAACTTTTTGTACCGTGCACCAATATTCTAGTGTGCGCAACTTTTTGTACTGCGCACCAATATCTAGTGAGCGCAACTTTTTATGTCACACACCAATATCCAATGCGCACAACTTTTTATTGTTGTTGTAAATGAGTTTATTAATTGCATTCATGTCCATTTAGAATGTTGTAAATGTAGTTCATGATGGGTATCAAAATTTGGTTTAAAATGTGAATTACATCGTAGCGGTAATCTATAGAAAATGGGCTAGCAAGAAAGTTTTCATTTCTATGTGTATTCCAAGTAGTAACGTTCCTTGGTTAAGTTGGGGGATGTTACATTGTGTAAGACTGTTATTTTAACATGGAAATAAGATTTTTTTTTTCTCTTGAGAACATGTGGATTTGAAGTCATCCCGGATGGGGTCATATGGACAGGTTCCTTTTCGAGAGAAGTGTCAGGAGTAAACGTGGCCACCGCAAAGGTAATCCATCTTATATGGCAGATTGAATGATGCGAAGGGGAGTTAGACCTGGTTCATGTGGAACATCATGGTTGATGTTGGTTTGTACTCTCAATCTACTTTCTCATATATTGACTCGTATATGGATACAACCGGCTTTAAGTTCCATTACTCCAGTACGAGGTATGTTCTTACTACTATGCAGTATCACAAATGCGAGTGGGATTTCCGTCCAATAGTTTTCAGTGGGTTTGAGGTTTCGATTTGGTTTTATAGCATGGATGCAGCGGATTTCAGCGCACCTCCCTGCGGAGGATTGAATTTGAACAATCGTGCGGATATTCATTGGCTTTGGGCTCTCCTCTCCTCCCCACTCGCTCTTGTACCTATGTTTCAATCCCACCTGTGGTTATTGTCAACTCATATATATGCTTCAATGCATTAATTGTTGTTTAGTAAACGTCACATTACGTTACATTTCAACTTATTGTGGTGTATCTTTGTAAATTTTGGTGCAATTTCTAGTGGTTTACCTTATTTACATGCATGTTGAGGTTTGTGCTGATTTTATGTGTACAAAAAGTTTGAATTATGATAATGTATGTTAAGGTTGAGATTTTAGATTTGAGAAACAAGATAACATAAAGTTTGAGTTATAATAATGTGTGTTAATATTGGAGTTAGATTCAAGAATCAAAATAACATGGAAATCGAGTGACCATCAAATTCAAAGCTATTAAAACCTATGTGGATTAAATTTGAAGTTCTCATTGTTTTTAGATATTTTTCAAGATTCTTCTACCTTTCCATGAAATATATTAAAAAAAATAAAAATAAAATGGATTTGTGAGGATAATCACTTTTACAATATATTAATATTTAATTTTCGTTAATTATGATTTGGAATTAAAAATAAAAAATAAAAATTGTACAATATATTATTAAATTAATTTCACAATGTGCTAATATTTAATTTTCATGAATTGTGATTTGGAATTAAAAATAAAATGTTTTAAATTTCAAAATTGCATAATATATTATTAAATTTAAAATATAATAGTTAGTAAGTGCTATTTGTAACATTAACTCTATGTCACAACTAATTCTAATATTAAATTTACAATTTTGATATTAAACATTATGCAAATTATAAAATTTGTTTTTAAAAAATTCATAAAATAATGAATAAAAAAAATGAAATTGTAATTTTTTTTTAAATATTACAATATTATTAATCATTCATCAATTTAGAGCTAACCAAGTCTTCACTTGGTGAGAGTATTTATAGAAAAGTGTGTTAGATACTTCAAATATTCCATTATGATGAACAAAAATTATGAAAATTTATTTCAAAGTAGTAATCACATTTCACATTTGTGAGTATCTTTCTCAAAAGTGTTAATTAATTTGAATAATTCATTGTAACATGTGAAAAGTCTCAGGAAACAGTGAATAAATATTGTAAAATATTATGTAGCATTCAAGTAGTTTTCATAATTTACATGATTGGAGATACCTTTCTCAACATTAGACTCTTTTACTTCAATAAATTAGTCCCACATCTTCAAAATGTCACACCATTTGATAATTCAATAATATGCATAATTGGAAATAAGATAACATATGCGTTAGTCCCAACAATGTAACTTGGATACTTGGCAATATATCCATTGATTATTCCCACTCCCTATGGAAAAGAGATTAAAACATAGAAATGTTGAGATGCTGCTACGAGGGCCTCCAAGAGCGAGCTCCACCATTTGATCGATTGATAAAAAGTTTACCCGACCGAAGGACACAAATAGAACGAAATTTGCAAGCTATTTATCCAACCTGCAATGGATGCCTCTTCCATCATCGTGATGAGATTTGAGGGAAGAAATTAGTTGCCCGACCGAATATATGGAAGGTATCCTTGTCCCGTCGATCTCGCCACTAAGGAGAGCTTGAACGTTTCCTCTCTCCATGTACCAAAATGTATTTATGAGAATCTTGTCTTCTTGGAACAACTAATAGGAAAGGCAGAGGAAGAGATATGATAAAACAAACCAGAATCCTGCATCAGATCTGGGAAATTTCGGGCAGGTATGGATGGAATTCCAAGGACCTTCACTAGGCCGTCCAAATCCTTCAAACTTTCCATCATCTCAACATCCATGGTGGGATGGTAGAGAATGAGGAAAATATTGAAGGAAGATCCAGTGTAAAGAACATAACTAGGTATCTGTAGTTTCTTTCTCACCTTGAGTGTGGTCGGTGATGAAAGCACTTATAGTATTGGAGGAATCGTTGAGTAGGGTCTTGAGAGAATTTCCGACTAACCCTATGGACTTCTCCATTACTTTGAATATCAATTCTAATGGATGTGCCTTCTTCTCTTTAGAATCCATTTCCACTTTTGGGAGGTCAATAAAACATATGCCCAACCCTGAAGATGCTAGAGACTTTGTGTAAGCGATCTGAGAAGAGACTTTATGTAAGCGGTCTGAGAAGGAGTGACCATGAATTTGGCGGTGAGGATATTATGGATAAACCATGGTCTTGAATATGTATGTTCTTAATACATGTGAAGAAATGACAATGGGGAATGTTACGGAGAAACCATGGTCCTGAATCTTTCTGTTATGAATATATGTGCAGAAATGATCATAGGTGAAGTGTGTGGGGACCCATTCCCTCCGTTTAGATTTTAAAATTTGAATTCACCAACTCAATTAAATTCGATCGTTCTTGACAGCAGAAATCTTACTATCCATTGGGAAGTGTACATCATAAGGGGTTTGTGGTGGGTTAACAACGTTTGTTGGAGGTAGGCTGACAAGAAGTTTGGGTGGAGTAGTTGGAGTTTGTAGCGACCAGAATATGTGCACAGGAGGGTGACAGAAGCCATCTTAATGTCCATTCAAAAGTGTACACCATAAGGGAGATGTGGTGGGTTAACTATGTTTGTTGGAGGTATGTTGATGGAAAGTTTGGGTGGAGTAGTCAGAGTTTGTAGAAACTGGAATATGTGCACGGGAGGGTGACATAAGCCATATTACTGTCCATTGGAAAGTGTACACCATAAGTGAGTTGTGGTGGGTTAACAACATTTTTTGGAAGTATGAAGATGGGAATTTTGGGTGGAGTAGTCGGAGTTTTTAGCAACGAGAATATGTGCGTAGGAGGGTGAAAAAATTCATCTTATTGTCCATTGGGAAGTGTACACCATAAGGGAACTCTAGTGGTTTAATGAAGTTTGTTGGAGGTGGGCTGACGGGAAGTTTGGGTGGAGTAGTCAAAGTTTGTAGCAGTTAGAATATGTGCGTAGGAGGGTGGCCGCAAGATGGCCATACATCACGGTGATCAATATGCGGATGGAGCATGGATGGGAAAATGTATGAAGCATACGAGCGTGGTTGCACAAACATCTAGTCACTGTAGAGTCTTAAAGACTTTGTAGCAGGATGGATATTGTTCACCATGACAACACCACTAAACATTCCAAGCACTCCCTTGGAAACACCACTGAAGTATGACAGTGTTAAAATAATGATGGTATCCATCTCTATTCACCTCATTTTTAAGTCAAAACCCAAATACTTCCATAAAAATCACACTTCTCATTGTCACTTTATGCATTCATCGTGCTCTGTTAAGAACCAAACAGCAATATAGCATAGAAAAACCTCAGGAAAAGTACTCAACGCCTTGAAAAAGAGATAATTTCAGATAATAAGCCTCTTCGAGGGGGCAACCTCCTTTTACCCCACTTAAATGTTCAAGTACAAGATCTAATTCCACTTAAATGTTCAAGTACAAGATGATTCAATGAAAATGTCTCCTGGTATATATATAGGAGACTGTAGAGGTTTTAATGGCTTAAAGCCTATATAAATAAAATAACATTACTAATCTTAAATCACAACTAATGGCCTAAAGTTTCCATTATAAAATAACATTACTAATCTAATATGCCCCAATTATGGTAATGAGCCAATATTAGGGCTTAACATGCCTCCCCTTTAGTCAAGTGTTTTCCGCGAACGCTGAAAGAACCTCCGATCTGTCAGATAAAAGACTCATCTTCCCAAGTGGAATCTTCACCGGTAGTTTCCATTTAATGAGATAATCGAATGGATCTATTCCTTAGTTACTCAATTCTTGTGTCTTGACGCTTCCGGCCCAATATCATTTTTTCCTTCCTCGGCAAGTTCCTGCAATATAAATGAACCGGGACTTGTCGCTCATAACTTTAAGCACGAAACATGGAAAAACTGGTGTACTTGTGAAGACGCCAGGTACTCCAATTTGTATGTTATGTTCAATATTTTCTAGAAAAACACTTTATAAGGGCCATAGTACTTTGGTGATAATTCTATTATCCTTCTTTGGCTTCGTTTGAGGGACATCCGCTTAGAAGTGGTTGTAGTCTTAAAATACCCAATCCCTCACTTCAAAACTTTCACTGCATGGTATGGATTCCGCTTGTTTTTTCATGCGATTTTGCGCCATGTTCAGGTTGTCTTTTAAGATTTGAGAACTTGTTGTTGATTCTCGATGCATCCTCCACCGCTTGAACTTTAGATTTTTCTTTTTAGAGAAGTAGCTTTATTTTGGAAGGTAGGGTGGTATCCATAAAGTTCATAAATGGTGTCATTTTGTTGGCAGAAAGGAAGTGTTATTATACCAAACGGTATCGCCAAGGGTAACCATTTGAACCATTGCGTTTATTTATCAGACAGCAACGTATATCCTTCTAGACATTTGTTCACCATCTTGTCCATCGGGATTGAGGATGATAGGATGAGCCATGGTTAATTGAGTAAATCTAAAACAAGAAAATAATTTGGCCCAAAGTCCAAGAAGATGGGATCTCTATCACTAAGGCCAATCTTTAATGCCATGTAGCTTTGAACCGTATTGTCTCTATGAATGTGGTGGTAATTGTACTAGCTTTGAAGGGTGAGAGAGTGTACAAAGTGTGCATACTTATCAATCTATCAACAATCACCATGATGACACTCTTTCCCTTCGTCGACTTTGTAACCCCACAGATGAACATGGAAACCTCCTCCCAAATTGGGATGGATAATGGTTGTAAAGACCGGTCTTGATTGTTTCCAACTTATTTTGTTGAAAACCAAACATTCTACAACAAATCTTTGAACATCAGCTTTAAGGCTATCCCAAAAAAATCCTTCTTGACTCTATGGTAGGTTTTCAAAACTCCGAGTGCCCTCCCACTGGAGAGGCAGCCCAATAGCACCTTTGTTTGAGTTGGGAGTTCATAAATAAAGCCGCATCTTGTACCATAGTGAATCATTTTTCCATGTAATGTATTTGATGCACCAATCCCTGGGCCAGAACCTTTGAATGAGTCCACACTTTTTTCGTCATTCCTCCACTCATCCCTCGCTTCTATTATCCAATCGGGTTGGATGATTGAGATAGCAATGAAAGGCCTCAACATCTTCACCATTTCATGAGAGTGCATCTGCAACAACAAAAATGGGCAACCAAAATATTGGGTTATGATTTCAAAATCATAACCCAAAGATTCGTTACCCATTTTGTTGTTCTTCAAGGCAAGATAGTCTTGAGTTCCAAGAAGCATTTAAGATCATCATGACTCATGACCTTGAAGTGCCTACCTATTAGGTAAGGACACCATTTCTTCTTCAATGCATGTGGTATTGCTATCATTTCCTTCTCATAAACAGTTTGTGTAAGTCTCTCTTCCCCATCTGGTCAATTCTTCAAAAGCCAGGGCCTTCCTTCTTGCATTTTCATGGACTACAGAGCATTCAATTCCATTTCCCTAAGCATCACATTCCACAATAAAGGTTTTGTGAACTCTGGAGTGGTCAAGACCGGAGCATTAACACGCCTCTTGTTGTTCAAAAGTTTTAGTTGTCTTGAGTCCATGAAATGCATCCTTCTTAGTTAGTGCCGCTAGAGGTGCTGCTATTCTTCCAAACCATCCAAATGTTCCTCTGGAGTAAAGGAGGTAGAGTAACCTGTCAAACCCAAAAATCCCTCTAAGATTTTTTATCAGTGCTGGGGAATCACCAGTCCATCATGGTCTTAATCTTGTTAGGGTCTACTGGACACCTTCAAGGAGACAATACCATGACCCAAATACTCTCTACCTCCTTTACTCCAAAGAAACATTTGGCTGGTTTTGCATATAGTCACGCCCTTAGTTGTAGCACCTGTCAACATGTTGGAGATGATCCTCCTAAGACTTGCTATAGATTAGTATATCATCAAAAATACTAACACAATTTTTGAAGGAAGGGCTTGAAACGGGAATTCATCAACCCTTTGGAATGTGGAAGGTGCATTTTGTATACGAAAGGCATGACCAAAAACCATAATGGCCTCTTCATGAGTTCTAATGTCAAGCTTTTGGATATCCTTCCTTCATTCGACTGTGATGATACCCTGAACGGAGATCCACCTTTGTGAAATAGATTGTTCCATGTAGTTCATCTAACACCCATCAATCACTCTGAATGGAAACTTATCTTAATAAAGATCTTAAGGAGCTCTCATACTGGGACACATACGCCATGAGCTATCTTCTTGAATAACATTACCACCTGCAGAAAAGAACTTTATTAGGTCTAATGATGCCAAATTTAACATTTCTTCAACCATGCACTAATTTCACTCTTTTGGGCATAAAGGTATCTATAAGGCCTGATGTTAGAGGAACACTGTGAATTAGGTGAATTTCATGATCATACTGGTCAGGAGACCTTTGGAATATATTCAAATACTTGGAATGCTTATCAATGATCCTTTGGAGATCTTGAGAATAGATAGCTTAGATGTTTGAACATCTAGTGAGCATATTTCTTTTGCACAATTCTTGATGTCTTTTCAATACTTGCCATTGAGCTACCACCTTACCCAAGCCCCCTCGGATACCTCTCAACTCAATTTCTTTTCCTTCCAATAAAATTTTAAGAAAGTTCTGAAAATTAAAAGCCATTGTTCCTAATGATTGTAAACTGATTCCTAATACAACATCTCAGACCACCCATGGTATAGCAATCATTGGACTATTCATTACATATTCCCCCATAGTAAGATTTCCTGATCTTATCAGATTTTCCTCGAGCAATTGATAGTTTCTCCATCTCCAACCATTACTTGAATCTCTGGCAATGGATATACAAAGTAATTGAGATCTTTAGCTAATTTATTTTGAATGAAATTATGAGTACTAAAAAAATCAATTAGGACTATTACATTCTTATTTTTGATGTATCCTCCTGATCTTGAGGGTTTGAGGAGTAATTCCAGCCCAATGCATTACATGATATCACCTGTAGAGTTAACTCTTCTTCGTAATTTAAATTGTTTCTACTGCTTTTCATCTTGAGATGGTTCTCGTTTTGTTCTTCTCCTTCACAATCTATGTAGAATAATTTTCTCCCCACACTTATGTCCCTTATCAGACTTGTTGCCACAATTAAAGCATAAACTTTTGTTTTTCTTTCCACTGAGGTGTCAACCTTTGTAGGTTGATGTGTTTTTAGGAGAAGGAGCATTGTTCTCTATAGATGTTAGGATAGGTCCTTCTAGTGGCCATAGCCATATTTATCACTTTCAACATTTCTTTGCCACCTTTAAATGCATTCTCCACGATTTTGGGTTCCTAAAGGCGAACCTCATGTTGAATGTTATCTTTAAAGTTCCTAAGGAATACATCAATCAAGTGCTCATCCCTGGAATGTCTGCTACCTTTATATTCAATCTTGGAAGTTCTCAACGTGCTCTGTAAATCTAACCCTTGTTTGAGATTTATCAATTTCACAAAGAAGGTATTGCTCCTGTATTTCATAGTGTGATATCATTTCTTCCGGAAGAATGCCCAAGGACGAGTGATTTGCGAGAACAGCCATCGATACCAAACAAATTGATTAGGTTCTAAATATAAAGAAGCAATTGCACCTTTGTGTATGTGGCACATCACGCAGATCAAAGAATTGCTCCATTCCATATCCATGTGGACTGGGAACCTGCTTAACAAACTTCATGTCAATCTTAGAACGCATATTCAAACCGTGTTGGAGTTTCTCCATTCTTACCCAATCTTCCTTTGTGTCCACATTCAAGAATTTCATTGGATGCATTTTCACTTTCGTGTGTCTTCTCTATTTAAATTTTTTCAATACCTCCATGATCTCCCCTTTAAACCATCTATCTGAGTCCAACTTAGCTTCTATTGAATCCCCATCTCAGAGTTCATCTGGTTACTATCTCTTTTTGTAAATCATTTATGTCCCACGCATTTCTTCTAATCTTCATCAAGAGTCCAATTAGGATTTTCTGAGGGATTATTTGGTGTAGAGGTCCCTTTTGGGTGGCAAGTTGGCCAAATATCACTTTGAGTCTTGATTTTGAGGTATGGTTCTGCTAGACAATATTTATTCTGTTAGATCTCCCAAGTTTCATCCCTTACGGGTATGAAACTCTCCTAGTTAGTTCTCTTGATATTTCTTCTCTGCAAGAATGCTCATTAAGGTCTGATCAAAATTGGATGTTCCAAGTAGAATTTACTGTAACTTCCTCACCACTTGTTGATTTTGTCCTTTCCAGGAGATCTCACTTGTATAGTGTGTGCCCCTGCACACAATACTTGCTATCAAATTCTGAACTTTCACCAAAGTACTACCACTGTCCAATGACCATCCAATGCAACCAGTCCCACTCAATTTTGAGACTCCAAGAAGTTATGCTTGTTTTACCTAGAAACACCTTCTGAGATTAGTCAATAGGACTAGCCAGAGACTGGGTCTCATGGTGTGTATCTACAAATTTAAGCATTGACCCAGATTGCACTTTTTCCACAGATAAAATAATAATTTCTGTAAATTATTATTTTTCAATCATTTTTTTTAAAAAAATTAAAAAAAAAAATTATAGCAAAATTCTGCAATGACTCATTTCAGGATGATTCTATAACCCTATATTAAATTGGCTGTATCTCCGAAATTATAAGGCCTCAGGGAGCTGAATTTTGAACACAAAGTACCTTTATCCGTCTTCTAAAAACCTTTTAAGCTGTTCCTCCTGAAACGTTGTAGAAAAAAGAGAAGGAAATTCCACGGTGTCTCTTATGTAGCAGCTAAAACCCCAAGACCTTGAGCTCGATACCATATGTTAAGAACCAAACAGCAATATAGCATAGAAAACCTCAGGAAAAGTACTCAACGCCTTGAAAAAGAGATAATTTCAGATAATAAGCCTCTCGAGGGGGCAACCTCTTTACCCCACTTAAATGTCTAAGTGCCAAGATGATTCAAATGAAATGAAAATGTCTCCTTTGGTATATATGGGGAGACTAGGAGGTTTTAATGGCCTAAAGCCGACATAAATAAAATAACATTACTAATCTAAATCACAACTAATGGCCTAAAGCCGACATAAATAAAATAACATTACTAATCTAATATGCCCCAATTAAGTGGTAATGAGCCAATATTAGGGCTTAACATGCTCAAATTTGTGAGAGCACTCTTTTACAGCATTTGTGTCTGCCATTTTCCAAAAATCTGAAACTGTTGAAATCCTCCTTTATTGCCTTGGTTTCCTAGTGAGTTTCTTTTCATAAACATCACTACCATAAGAACGCATTTCTTATCATCTGGTGCCATCTATTCACAAAAATACTCTTTTACAACTCCTGTGTTTTTTTCATTCTTAGCATTTATCATTTCCTCTCACGCACATGTAATGGACATTGTTTCATGATGACACTATTTCACGATATCTATTATTTCATGGTGTCATCCTTTTGGGCCTCATATGGTTTTCTAACGTGCCTTCTCACGACACCTAATATTCATAAGTGTAACCAAGTAGAGAATCGTCCATGCATGCCCTCATTGTCTTGTTCTGCATATGTATTGGTCATGATGGAAATCATCTTCTCTTGTGTTATGCATACAACCTCTCATATTTTGTTTCCATTAGTTTTGAACCTTCCCCTTCCTGTTCAAGTTTGAGCAGACTTCCATTCACAAAATAGAGCATGCATACACACAAAACTAACTATGGAGTTGTTTAGCTCTTCTCCATATTCACAGAAAATAGAAAATGCAAAATACATGATAAGAGATAATTATGTAGAACAATCCATCCTTCACCTACCTAATAAATGAAAACTTACCTATCTTGTATGTGCATTTAAGATGTCTATCCTCTATCATATTTGATCAAACAAGTAATGGAGGAATTACTCCACTTAACACTCCCCCTTAATTTCAACCATTAGAAAAATCAACACAAACTATGCCTAAGTGTTGTCTCTTAAATTCAAAATTATTTATTCCCAATAGCTTGGTGAATATATCTTCCAATTTTTCCTTTGAACCACAAAAATGTAGCATAATTCTACCATCGTTGACAAGCTCACGGATGGAATGATAGCAAGTGTCTATGTGTTTACTCTTGTGAGGAAACACATGATTCTTAGATTATGCAATTGTTGAACTATTGTCATAAAATATAGGAGTTGGATCCTTTTATTCATGTGCAATATCACTAAGGATCCTTCTCAACCAAACTGCATGACATGTTGTTGAAGCTACTACCACATACTCTGCTTCTATTGAAGAAATTGTGACGATGAGTTCTTTCTTAGAAGCCCATGAAATCAAGCCTATACCAAACAGAAATGCATACCCTAAAGTATTTTCCTATCATCAACACTACCTGCAAAATCACTATCTGTATATCCAACAAGTGAGTCATCTTTTGAAGTAGACTACCAAATTCCAAAATCTATTGTACCTGCAATATACCTCAAAATTATTTTTCCAACTTTCCAATGAGAGATTTTGGGATTCTCTATAAATCTGGAAATTAAGCCTACTACATACATAATATATGGTCAGGTAGTTGTAAGGTACATGAGGCTTTCCACAATCCTCTTATACAAAGTATAATCAATTTATGTTCCTTCATCTTGTTTACTTAATTTTGTACATGTTGCAATTGGTGTATCTGTTGGCTTGCATTTCTTCATTTTGAGCCTTTTCAAAATATCTGTAGCATATTTTCGCTGACAGATAAAAATTCCCTTTTCAGATTTCTCAACTTCAATTCCTAGAAAATATTTCATGATACCAAGATTAGTCATTTCAAATTCAGTTTGCATGGTTTCTTTGAATTCATTCAACAACAAATTTCATGTATAAATCATGTCATCAGCATAGAGACAAACTATCAAAATATTACCTCTCTAGTCTCTTTTGGTGTAAAGTGTGGGCTCATTGTTGCTCCTGTTGAACCCATTGTTGAGAAAATAAGTAACAATGTGAATGTACCAAGCTCTAGGAGCTTTCTTCAAACCGTACAATGCTTTCTTCAATCTGTACACTTTGTACTCTTACCTCTAATCTGAAATCCTGGTGGTTGATCCATGTAAACTTCTTCCTTTAAAAGGGAATTTAGAAAGGTTGATTTAATGTCCATTTGATAGAATGGCTATTTTTTTTGAGATGCAACTGCCAAAATTGTTCTGACAATATCCAAACGTGCTACTGGAGCAAATGTATCTCCATAGTCAATATCAACTTGTTGATAAAACCTTTTTGCTACAAGTCTTGCCTTATGCTTCTCCACTTTTTCTCTCTCATTGAGTTTTGTCTTATACACCCATTTAAATCCAATGCTAATTTTCCCTATGGGAAGATCCACAAGATCACATGTGTTGTTTCTTTCAATTGCTTCAATTTCTTCATTCATTGCATCAACCCAGTTTTCTTCCTTGGATTCTTCTTCAAAGTATACTGGTTCATAGGATAACAAATCAAAGTGTGCTTATTGATCCATGTCATCATTCTGCTCATAAATTTCTCTCAAACTTCTTGTTCTTTAGTTCCTTAATTTTTCTATAGTGGGATCTGAATCATTCTTAGAAGAAGAATAAGAACTATGCTTTGTTTGTTCTCCTTGGACTTGTACTTGCCATATTGGTGGAGAAGCTTGTTTTCCTGTAGCTTCCACATGTTTATCGTCCTGTATAGAAGGAATCTGATGTACAAGTATTTCACTTGTTTGGTTATCCCAATATTTATCTTCTTGAAATTCCACATCTCTACTTACTATCAACTTCTTGGTAATAGGATTATACTGTTGATTAATTGGGTTGGCTGTCATTGATTTCAACCCTTGAAGCAAGTCCAGTAGCAAATTCTGGTAGCCTCAATAGTATGGTTAAGGGACTTCAGTTTGATTGATGTATAATGATATTAAGTTTAATATATTTGCAGGTAAGACTATTCTAGATGGATAGTACATGTCATTCCATTTCCGGTGATATGCGAAATGTCACATAACTCCTCGCGGTTAGAAAGTTATGGCCTGGTGAAGTTAAAGAACCCTCATGAATTATCTAGAAGATGAAGTCAAATTAATTCTAGAAGCTCCTAGAAGAAGTTGACTAGTCAAGTGGGTGAAACTAGGAGTTAGTCATGGGTTAAGTTGTTGCAATA